>WWET01002920.1:6097-22862 GCA_011038615.1 Limnodynastes dumerilii | reverse complement strand
ACATAATGTGACCCCAGTTCCTCCATAATGTTTTTCTAACTTACCTGAGTCTTCCTGCACGGCGCTTTCCTCTGGCAGACAGCACATACAGGAAGTTCCTGTATGAGCGCCTGAAGCAGTTACAAAGAGCAGCTGATGTCAGTCACTCTATGTAACTGCTGTGGCAGCTCATGCAAGAATCTCCTGTATGAGCTGCCTGCCGGTCTCCATAGCGCCGCATCCGACGCCTATGGCAGTGGGAAATAGCAGGCGGAGGGGAGCGCCTCTCTGGCTTGGCACCCTCCTTCCTCGCTTACCCCGCTTACCATGTTCCGCTTGCCCTGATTGTGTACTTTAAAAAAACAGATCTCTGAATACGGCCCACAGTCTGGATCAGGCCCTATATGTCAAATTCCTGCCTTTACTGTCCTTTCAACCCAAGTAAGAAGTGCAAAACAGACACATTTTTCTGTATTGATGAGTAAATAAAAAAAATGTAATGTGTGAATTGTTCCGCTAATAAATCAGTGGTAGAATAAATGGTTACTTTTTTAGTGTTTTACTCCATGAAGTCCCCAAGACTTGTCAAAATGAAGATCCTAATTATAATGCAGTACTTTATAAAGTAGATTTACAACTGAGGGGTAAGTGGTAAGTGCACTTATCTGGAACCTATGAGAATTTAAGGTCATTTTAACTTCTTAATTTGTATGGAATTATGAGAAAGAAAGAAAAAATTGTGTAATTGTTACATCCATGCTCCCTCTGGCTTCTTTAGTCTACTAACGACCACCGCACCTCCCACCTCATTACTACCTACCAATCCTGCGACTTTCAAAAAGAGCTCAGTTGTAGATTGAAATATGTCAAAGGTGAGGTCCAACTAATCTCCAGACTTCCTTCCAATTACCAGTGGCTCTTTACATTTATGTCAGCTGACATCTTTACTTGTGAGCACTCTAGCAAAACCTGGGCTGTGGATGACTCTCTCTGGGATATTTTCCATCTGCCAAGTCTCGGTACAGGGAAGGGGAGACCTTTGGGGAGCTGGTTTCTAAATATGTTTTATTGCCGTTAAATAGTATCTATGTGTCAAATAAGTATGTATCAGAGGAAGGAATGGAGGGGGATCTAAGTGCCTGGAAACCCTCTTTTTGTTCTCCCTCAGACTGATTAGCAATATTCCTCTCACAATTATATTGCTATGTAAACATGTATTACATTATCTAGCCACCAGTGGACACTCTACAGTGTCATGTTTCCCAGTCTGCTTCCTCTCCTATCTCCTTCCCATTTCTCAATCCCACCCCAACCACTACAGAGGATAGTGAATGAAAAGACACATGATAGCCTGCCACGTCTCAATGTGTGCAGAGACCACCTTTACCATCTGCCCACATTGCTGTCAGAGACACTGATAACTGACTCACCTAAACTATGTACATCAGAGCAAAGTACGATTCTTTTTCAGGCTGCTTGCATTAGTCTCACCTATGTCACCTCTGTCACACAACAGTCTTCCAGACCTGTCAATCAGTAAAAGAGGGACTTAGTCTTGACAACCTATAAGACAAGTCTGTGGTTTATATGGTTTATACTAGACTACAACTCCCCATTTATAATATCCTAAAGGAGAACTATAGAAAAATGCTGCCATTTCTCATGTATAGTTCTTTGACCAGTTATATAGTGCAATAATATATCCCTTATCGCTAATACTCAATGCTGCATACTTGTGGTGTTTCTTCTTTATGTTGTCAAATATCTATCTTTGAGTTCTTGTGCATTCAGTGGCTTGCGGTAAACTAGGCAGCAGAAAATGACCTTTTTCTAGACTTGGAAACAATTGTTTTATTAAATGCTTTGTGAAATTTGAACAAGTTTGTGCCTTATTTAAGGTAATTACGATTAGTCCAGAACACATTGGTCCATTGGTTCTATGACTTTTGCGAGCACTCCTATTTTTTCAGTTGGTTTATTTTTGTTTTCTGGTTTTGTGGCTGTGTAGAAGTGACCTGACTGGTACACTACATTGCTAAATTACTTTCTCACCTTTTATAGTCCTTAGAATAGGTCTGTATGTTTGGACCATATTTTTTTTTTATGTTATCTCCGTTCTCTTATAATGTTTTGAAAATACATTTTGACATTTAATGTAAAAATAACAAATATTCCGGACATTACCAGATTGTTATCATATATGAGTATCTCTGCTTGTAATAGTAACAAATGAACCCTGGCAATACACAGTGGGGCTTATCCAAAGTTTCTGCACAGCAGAAGCGCCAACATACCTTGTATGCCTGGGCATTGTTTTGTAACTATCAGTAATAATCATCCTGACAATAGTCATTGATAGTTATTTCCAAGTCATTTAAGTTAGCGCTAGTATAGAAGGAGACTTTGGTTTGGTACTTTTAAGTACAGCTCTGGCCAGAGCCTTTGACACTGCAGGGTTGACCCGGGAAATGCCAGGACCCGCAGTGTGATGGGCATAAGCTCCCGGGGAGGGATTTGTTTTCTGTTTTATTTATTTATTAACAGGTTTTTGTATAGTGCAATCAGATTTCACAGCGTTTTATATGTTTAAAATCGTTTTAACAAGTTTGTGTAGTAACAGACTGGATAGGTAAGACGGCCCTCCTCACAGACTTACGCTCTATGGGCCTGATCCAGAGCTACGGCCGCAATCGCCCGCGAGCGTAGCGAACGTACGCCCGGGCGTAAAAACTTTCACGCCCATAACACTCCCACGGCGGCTGTACCCTACCCTAAAATTTTCCAGCGTACGTGCAAATTTTCGTACCCATACGCTGGTCGTACTGGGCTTAGCACGCCCATACTGTACAATTTAAATGGCTATCCCCGCCTCTGTGTCTCCAGTGTCTAAATGGCTATCCCCGCCTCTGTGTAGTAACTCCAGCGTCCAGACTCTCGTCGTAAAAAACGCACGCCCCTTGAGCGAAAAATACGCTGAACATTCGCTCGCTGTACGCTCATGTCCTTCGGTCGGCCGGAAGTTGTCATACTGCATACGTAGTGCGTTTTTTTTCACGAATTTTCGCTTACGATGAGCGTACGCTCGCTTGCGGTCGTAGCTCTGGATCAGGCCCAATAGGACATCAGATATTTATACATAAAGGCAAGTGCTATATATACTGTATCATACAAATGGGTCAGCCAGGATGCGTGGTAAAATTGTTCAGTACTCTGTATGATCCAGTCACACAGCAGTGCCAGCAGCAAAACTTAGAGTCATTTTAGTATGGAAAGAGAAAATGTTCAAATGTGTTCAAATGTGTCATGTAGCAGAAAGGAAACCAAATGACAAACGAGTAATTGTAAATTGGGTAGACAAATGCTAAGAAGTGGATTGAGGTATTTGGTAAGCTTGTCTGAAGAGGTGAGTTTTAAGAGAACGCTTGAAAGTTTGGAGAGTAGAGAATGGTTTTATTGAGAAAGGAAGATTATTCCAGAGAGTGGGTGCAGCCCGGGAGAAGTACTGCAACCCGGAATCAGAGCATTTGTTTAGTGTAGAGGAAAGCTTTATGTCATGTGAAGATCTGAGAGAGTGAGCTGGGATATATCCTGAGTTGAGTGAGGATATGTATGCAGGTTATTAATGGCTTTGTAGGTTAGCAATAGGATTTTGTATTGAATTCTGTAAAATACAGGCAACTAGTGTAGAGACTGACAGTGAGGACCTGCTCTAGAACAGCATTTTGCAAGGAATATGAGTCTAGCTGCATGCAGTATAGATTGTGCGGGGGGGGGTAATTTAAANNNTGATTGGTAGAGGGGGGGGGGGGGTAATTTAAAATTGTTGAGCCCAATAAGGATAGCATAGCAATAGTAAACAAATCCCTCCAATCAGTTTTCTTTAGGTGAGACCAGGGTTGAAAAACAGATGGCACCTCTCACATTGCACCCCTGCCTGGATCGGACCCAGGCAAAACCATTCTTTTCTCTTGGGTCTAATTAATGACCTGGGAAGAGGACCCCGCTACGTTTCACATTACCATCAAAAACCCGGGACTATGGCCAAAAACCTTTGTTTTTGGTGGTGTAGTGAAGGGGTATAAAGGAATTTTTTTGGAGACACATTACAGTAAGAGATGATTACATTAATCTTAAGGTTTAGCAGAAGGGTCACATTTTCTCATATTCATTTTGTTATAAGCACAATTTCCTTTAGAGTTCAGAAGAATTTCTCTGGATGGCCACACCTATCATGTGAAGTGTACTAATTCATACAGAGTTGGTAGTTTAATAATATGCTAGAGATCCAAAAGATAAACTTCAGAATGACTTTGAAGTACTGTACACAAATTAATAAAGAAACCAGTGTGTTCTCTAGTGCTTTTGTTAAATAAACACAAAAAACATATAAATAATTTGTGCATCATTTGTAACAATGGGGTAGATCCAGAACTACGTTTGCCGTACGTTTATTCGCGTAGCGTATTTTCGAGCACGTAAATTCGTTACACTCCCCTCGGCACACCCCTTGAACGTACGTATTTTGTCAAGATACGCTTTCCAAACCCTGCCTTAACTTTTTCCACCGTAACCGCAGTCATACACACACGTACGTATGGGATAGACGAATTTACGCAGCTAAACACGCCCATACTGTACACTTTAAATACCACCCCCCGCCTACTTCACGTATTTTAGACATATTTTGGACGCATGTAAAATTGGCACGCCCACACGTAAGTATTTACATGACACATACACGAATGGCTCATATGTTCACAATAACGCTACGTTACGGAGCGTATTTTCTATGGTGCGCATGTGCAGTACTTACCAAAGGGCGATTTTACGTCTCCGCCATGCGTAAATTCGCTCCGAAGCGTTGTTCTGGATCAGGCCCAATGTTCCTATCCACTGCTTTTCCTACCACGGTTTTATAAGGATAAGAAGCAGGAAGTCAGATGTGATTAAACTATGCTAAGCCTCTAAAATGAAAAAAGAAAATATTCCAAAATGTTAATAGCAGATTTAAACAGTAACCTTATGATCAAAGTCAGGATTTAAAAGGAAATCAACTTTGCTTATCTTTGCTTATAACTTCCCTAATCATATTTTGTGTTTTATTTAACGAATAGCACAATGGACGGATAGTTCCTTGTACTGGTATTTACTGTATTGTACTTGCAAAAGAATGTTGTGTATGCAGTAAATAGCTTTTTGGATTGCTCAAAATGTCAACATCCTGAAATGAATCAGCAATGAATAAATATCGCATAAGAAACATGCATGGCCAGGCTACGTGAGTGCCATATTCTAACTAGCAGTGCCCAATTTGTTGTCATACTTTTAAAACTCCTATATATATACCATTATATATTACCATTTATAAGGTAATATGGAGCAGGTGCTGTAAGGTAAGAGGCTGTAGTACAGGCAAAAAAATTATTGAAGTTCCTTTTTTATTAAATAGCTGTTGTTTTACTATTCTTTAGCTATAATCTATTCTAATTGTGGCATAAAATTGTCTGTCTTGAATATTTTATCCACAGGTGCTAACCCCGGCTCAGATCAGGTCCATCTGCCACGCAATCCTGGAATCTGGTAAACAGTATTCAAGGAAGAAGAGGAAACCATTTCCACTCATGTACTCATACTATGGGACAGAATATCTGGGTGAGAAAGGCAACTGATCAACAATGTAGCATCATTCCTTGGATGGGTAAATTACTGAAACGGTTACTATAGGCCCCATTTGCTAGCTGAGATTTTTGCAGTGCACCCACACTGTACTATTAGAAAAAAATGATATCTCGTCATACATATTTAAACAGGCTACATTTTGACAGCATTTTACATATTCCATTCTTAGCTCAGAAGCCACATAAAGCTTTAAATAAACACAGTGCTCAAAACCATTTTATTTTATATAGGGCCACAGGGCTTAATATTACTTTTAAAATAAATGAAGGCCAGTTACTGGTGAATAAAAAAATGCTTTACAATTTCAAATAAAAATTTCCATTTATGTCAGAAATGCCCCAATTTCATTAACTTTAGGACAGTTTTAACTATTGCATATTTGCTTGAAATTTACGATTATTTTTTACCCTTTGCGTAACATCAGTAAACATTGATCTGTGACAATGGCCCTGATCCACATCTAAGTGTACGTCAGGTGGCGTGATGTTTACCTGCATGATTTGTGCATGCTCACAACTGAAGCGCACGTGGGGACGTCCTATTTAGATCTTAGTGTAACCCTGGCATCTGGGGCTTGCACTCTGAGGGGCATGTTGAGGGAAGGAAGGGGTGGAGGGACGTTGTCAATGTAAAGTAAGGGCTTGCCAGGTGCTTGCACTCGATCCTGGTCAGAATTCAGGCGTAACAAAGGTCACTTTACGTTAGAAAATTTGTACCTACTGCAGGTCATGTCTAAGTTAGGGGGGCTCTCATTCAGAAGCTAATTTAGTACCCCTGAGCTTAATTGCTGTCCAGCAAAATAATTAAAACAGATATGGAATCGCTGCTATTGTATTGTGTGGTTTATATGCTAGAGTACAGTGAGAATTTTTATATATATATATTTTCATTTTTCCATTGATTTAGAACATAATCCCTACAACTGCAGCTTCTGTTCTCTTGGTAACAGTTTTAATCCTTCCAATCACATTCTTCTACCCTGCACTTGCATATCCTCCAACATGACCCATTCCATTAGGTACAAAATACTCTGCTCCTCAGTTTCCCACTGTCAATTACTATGGTAACTCCCTTTGTTGAAGAGACAAATAGTTTTTTTAAATATCAGTTTATTCAATTCACCAGGTGAGTGTGACAGTTGGAAGCTAAGGTGCGGAGTATATTGTACCTAAAGGAATGGGTCATGTTGGAGGGTCTGCAGAGCGTATTTGGAGACTCACTACTTTGTGCCCGTATGCCATTATTTACTTCCCATCCAGATGTCCCGTTTACTTGCACATGTGGATTGAATGTACCAAACTGTCCATTACAGAACGCAAGCATGGCACGCAGGATGCGTTACCATTTACGCTCAGATCTGGATCAAGTCCAATGACTTTACATGATAGGATAGGTAGGATTTTGTAGTTTATACTGTCCTTATGTGCAGTTTTCTGATATTGCAGGAGCTGCGCATGGATTGTCTTCTATACTGCAAATGCTTCTATCCTACCAAGACTACCTTCAGCCAGTTGACCGGGACCTTGTCTGGCAAAGTGTTGATTTCCTTGTAAACCAAGAACAAAACTGCAATTGGCCACCAGAGCTTGGGGAAGTGATAGAGCGTGAAAATGAGCTTGTTCACTGGTGTCATGGAGCCCCTGGTTGGTTACTGTTTCTTTAATAATTTTTATTATTAATATTAATAATAATAAAAGACTGCAAATATGTGTTTTTAGCATATAGTGCCAATTTATCAAAAGGAACATTTTCTTGTGCTCACTAAATATCTGATTTTTTTTGCCAGTTATCTCTGATCTATATAAATGGTTGGTAGTGTTATGCCACTGCAAAGACACTGGATTATGGACTATAAAGGCAGGCGCATAGGGAGGGTGGTTCCAGTGAAGCGTGAGCTCCAGGCGCCGAAATGCACAGTTGGCGCCGACGGGAGTTCGGCAGCTGTTAAATCTCTGACAGTCTGCTGGCTCCAGGAGCACTGATTTTACAGCATCCTGCGTGTGACGTTGTGACGTTACAGGCATGAATAGCAGAGCCACGGCACAGAAGTGCAGAGCTGAACAGGTAAGTTTTCTGCACACAGTAATATTGAATACTTAAATAAAGATATACTAAGGGTGATGGGACAACATTGGGGAGGGGAGCAGCACAAGGGGAGATGATGGGGAGAGGGAGCAGATGAGTCGAGGGACAGATTATAAAAGAGATTTTTAAGAGAAAAATCATCAAGCGAGGGAAAGGAGATAGAAAAACCATCAAGCGAAAGGGAAGGTAATAAGGTGATGAGAATTGGGAGATGATAAATGCAGAGGGGGAGATGATAAGAATCAGATGGTGATGAATGTGGAGGGGGAGCTGATGAAGTGGAGGGGGAAATGATGAGAATGGAGAGATAATGAATGGAGTGGGTGAGCTGATGAAATGAATGGGGTGGGAGAGCTGATGAAGAGAGAAGGATGATGAAGAGTAGGGGGGAGATGGGAAGCTGATGAAGAGGAGGGGGAGATGATGAGAATGGGAAGCTGATGAAGAGGAGGGGGAGATGATGAGAATGGGAAGCTGATGAAGAGGAGGGGGAGATGATGAGAATGGGAAGCTGATGAAGAGGAGGGGGAGATGATGAGAATGGGAAGCTGATGAAGAGGAGGGGGAGATGATGAGAATGGGAAGCTGATGAAGAGGAGGGGGAGATGATGAGAATGGGAAGCTGATGAAGAGGAGGGGGAGATGATGAGAATGGGAAGCTGATGAAGAGGAGGGGGAGATGATGAGAATGGGAAGCTGATGAAGAGGAGGGGGAGATGATGAGAATGGGAAGCTGATGAAGAGGAGGGGGAGATGATGAGAATGGGAAGCTGATGAAGAGGAGGGGGAGATGATGAGAATGGGAAGCTGATGAAGAGGAGGGGGAGATGATGAGAATGGGAAGCTGATGAAGAGGAGGGGGAGATGATGAGAATGGGAAGCTGATGAAGAGGAGGGGGAGATGATGAGAATGGGAAGCTGATGAAGAGGAGGGGGAGATGATGAGAATGGGAAGCTGATGAAGAGGAGGGGGAGATGATGAGAATGGGAAGCTGATGAAGAGGAGGGGGAGATGATGAGAATGGGAAGCTGATGAAGAGGAGGGGGAGATGATGAGAATGGAGAGATAATGAGTGGGGTGGGGGAGCTGATGAAGTGAATGGGGTGAGGGAGCAGGTAAAGAGGGGAAGGGGAAACAAGGAAGGGGATAGAGAAATTATAACGGGGAGGGGGAGATGATGAAGGGAATAGAGAAATTATAAAGTCGAGGGGGAGATGATGAGAAGAGGGGGGAGATGATGAGGGGAGGGGAAGATGATGAAGGGGAAAGAGAATGTGGAGGGGGGGTGATGAGGAGAATGAGAAGATGATAAATGGCCAAACCCAAATACAGCACAGAGGAGTGGGCGCTGCAACTTACCCTTGCTCCAGGCACTATGCCAGCTTGCTACACCTCTGTATATAGGTGTACATTTATAAAACATTAAAACATTTCTGTAAAGAAAAAAAGTAGAGGTGTGGCAATAGGAACCAACCAAATGCTAGCTATCAAATTAAGTGTAATATATATTTATTACGCTACCAGTCTTATGCCTATTAGATGTTCACACATCCTCGTCTTTATTAATCACACAAACCATTGACTAGAACAGACTAGACTAGATTTTCTGCCTGTAGTTGACTGGGCAAGGTAACAAAAAACCCACATAAAGACAACTGATCCAGTGAGCCCCAAGTGTAAATAACTGCAGATACAGCTGTGGTTCTATTTACAACAGAATTTTGCTACTGTCATGAACTGTAAAGCTAAACTGAAAATAACATTTACAGCCGGAATTAAGTTGGGTACTTTATATGCAATTATCAGGCCAATCAGGCAATAATCAGCTGATTGTTACAATATGTCAAAAATGTCATTTCTTACCATCTGTAGGTATTGCCTATCTTTTTGCAAAAGCCTATTTACTCACTAAGAAGCCATGCTACCTTGATACCTGCATTCGTTGTGGAGAACTGACCTGGGAAAAGGGCCTATTAAAGAAAGGACCTGGTATCTGTCATGGAGTTGCAGGCAGTGCCTATGTCTTTCTGTTGCTATACAGAATTACTGGCAACTCCAAGTACATCTATAGAGCACAAAGGTTAGTGACATGGCAGCACCATTATCCAGTGATCATTTTACAGACCCAACTCATTGGACTTACATTTCATAAGGTATAAAAAACTAGAAGACTAAGGGCTAGATTTACTAAGCTGCAGGAAAGGAGAAGTGGAGATGTTACCCATAGCAACCAACCAGATTCTAGCTCTCAGTTACCTATTACATACTAGAAAATGTCAGTTAGAACCAAATTGGTTGCTATGGGCAACATTTCCACTTGTTCCTTTTCCGCAGCTTAGTAGACATGGCCCTTAAATGTTTTATTATCTTTTCAAAATATATATGTAAAAAATACAAAATTAGAAAGCATTCTTATAAAAAAAAAGAAAAAACCAGAAAGAACAAACAGTACATAAATATTTTGAAAGAGCTCAATAAAATGTATTTCATCAGTATTAATAAGTTAATTATAGGAACCTACCAATCAGGTGGCTTCTGGCAACACTTCAGGGGACATTGGGCTGGGTCCATACTGAAGTAAGTGCTTGAAATTAGTTACTCCTGGACTAAACCATGATGATTGCAGGGAGATTCAAGTTAATTGTATTCTTTGCATGCAGGGATATATCTTTGAATTGCTTACTGCACACAGATACTGACCAGCTTTGCTAACACACCGTTATTTAGACTTGGGCTGGGAAGCATCACCTCTCATCTCTAATACTGTTTGCAAAAGTAAGAAATATGACTCCCCCTGCAATCAACATGGTTTAGCCCAGGAGTAATTAATTTCAAGCACTTACTTCCGTCTGGATTCAGCCCAATATCTGCCTTTTAAAAACAACATTTAAATTGGCATTTATTACCTGATGATAATAAATTGGAGTCACTGCCAGATTGTAGGTAAAGACAATCTGTCTTTGAAAGGTCTGTCTTTGAAAAGATTCAAACCACAGAGTGGCCAGATGACCCCATTTTTGTATAGCATACCACCATTTCTCCTGCTAATTTCATTTTCATGAAATCTCCATTTATTTCTAGTATTTTCTGTGTTTTCATTCCGCCACTTTTAAATTTCCTCTTCGACCACTGTGTCAGACTATAATGTATACATGTGTACATATACTGAAGTGTTGTTTTTAACTTTGAGAGGCAATTTAGTGCAGGCATTTTATTATTCATCATATTTTCCTACTACCATCGGTATACTGTAGTAACATCGATGGTGCACTATAATGAAGTAGCATTTGACTGCACTGGTAGTAGCACTCTTTTAGTCCTTTCACTCTTTACCCTGTTACCACCTTGGTTTTGAGGTTTTCAGTTCTTTTAGGAAGTGAATAAAAAATGTGGAATCCAGTTTAGGTTTTATCTTGTGAACCTTGTCTCCAGGTATATACTAATGTTACATGCAATATCCCAGACCCTCCAACATGACCCATTCCATTAAGTACAAATATCTCTGCTGCTGAGCGTCCAACAATCAGTTACTATGGTAACCACCTATATTGAAGAAACAAATATTTTTTAAACATCAGTTAATTTATTAAAACCAGGTGAGTCAGTCTGAACTTTGGAATCTTGTGGAGGAGAGCACTGTGTACCTGATGGGATTGGTCATGTTGGATGGTCTGATATCCTTCTCATTTGGATAGACACAAACCCGAGCCCTTCTCGTGCAGTATTGCTAAGAGGCAGGAGGACAGGTACAAAGTCCCTGATCCAGACCTACGCCGATGCGCTGTGCTTACTAAAGCAGAACGTAGGGACGCTGGGGGACGTCCCCTCCAGCGTCCCTACGGCGCTGCTACGGACGCCCGATCTAAGATCGGGCGTTGCCGTAGAGACGCTGGGCAACATCTGCTCGGCGCATGCGCAGATCGGCTTTTCAGCCGATCTTACTCTTACGCCCGCCGCCCTAGCGACGGCGGGCGTAGGTCTCGATCAGGGCCAAAGTTCCAAGGGTCATGTCTGTTTTAAAATGCTAATCAGCATCTACAGTCACCCAAAAGTCATATTGAAATTTTATCTAATTTGTTTATCCTAATAACAATAAGGTTTGATGTTTTTTATTTACATTATTTACATTCATAACTTTCCTTATTTTCTTCTCTAGATTTGCAGAATTTCTGTCATCGGATGAATTCAGAGTTGGATCCTGCACTGTGGAAAGCATTTACAGTCTCTATGAAGGCTTGTCAGGGACAGTCTGCTTTCTGGTTGATTTGCTGCAGCCAGCTCAGGCTGAGTTTCCACTTTTCAGTGTCTTTGTGTAAATCATCATTGTGCTGTGATCAAGTTGACAACAGATATTCTGTAGGTTATGTAAAGTTCAGCATTCTGTGTGTTGTAAATGAATAGATCGGTTTCTCTCTCGTGTTTATTTGTGAATACAATTTTTATAGCTCCTGCCTCACATCAATGTTTTTAAAATATTGTATCTTTAATAAAGCGTTACCCTTATGTAAGGATGTGTGGAACTCAGGGCTAGACCAAAAACCCTTACCTCCCCCCTTCAAGTACAATTCAACTAATTCTGACATTTAGTTTATCTTTTAGGGGTCAAAAATTCTGTAGGGAATAGGAAGACATAGTGCAAGAGGACCTGATTCACACGTATTAATGTACAAATATACGCATAGTCCGCACGTACTTTAGCAAAATCCGCACAAAGATAAGCACAGAGCGTTAAGGTATCCATATGGATGAGGAAGGCAGTAAAGATCAGTAAGAACGAGAGGAGTCACGGGAGTTGATTTGCAATTTAGTGCGTAGATTAGCGAAGCCGCGAGGGAGAGAGAGAGACCTATGCACAGTAGCTGGGAGACTGATGAAATCTGAGATAACGATCTTGATTTAAATTCAGACCTCATAGAGGCCATGTGGCTACAATAAAACAAAGCCATAACTCAGAGTCCATTATTAACACGCTATCAAAAGTAAAGCTATTGGCTTAGTTTTTATTACTACAGCAGTACCATATTGCCTTTGCTTAGTTACCGAAGACCTAAAACTCAAGGTAAATGTGATCATTCATTTCTCTGAGTTACTGAGGTCCAATAATTACCACAAGGTTATCCAGCATGTGCAATCTCATTACAGAATGCTCAGGTTTAATAAGAAAAACATAAGAAACAGAAAACCAGAAGAGACAGAAATAAATGATGACACCCATCATAGGTGTATCTACAATGGGTGCAGGGTGTGCAGTGCACACGGGCCCCTCAGAACAGCATCTATTTCTTCTGGACGGAAGAAATAGATGCCGAATGAGCCCCCTTCCCCTGCGGTGGGACTGTCCCTATTCGTGGGCCGAAAAAGGGGCAGAGCTTAGAACCCTAGAGATCCGCGAATCGGGAAAGTCCTGTCTCAGGTAAGGGAAGGGGGGACCTATGTACAAATCCTGCACTAGGGTCTCCTCACTTCTTAAAATGCCCCTGACACCCATCCATGTGTACTAAAAGGAAAAAGTTTAGTAATAGTTTGACCTTTTGCTTTATTAATGTGCACTCTCTTAACTAGGTGAATATGTCAGTATAGTTTAAACAAAATATTTATACTACAATAGGTATATTTGGATTTTGGGAAAACTTTTTATATTGTTTCATTTAGTATTCAGACATATTAAATGTGCACTTATTTAATGTGAACAACTAAGATCTAAGTAGAATGTAACCTTATAGAGCTTTTTAGAACCAAAACATTATCTCTCATGGGAAAGAAGCCAGTTGGCAGCTATTTTTTAAGCCAATAACAGCAATTAAGACTGATAAAAAAAAATGTAGAATGTCACAGATGCAACACTCCTAAAGGTACACTTTGCATCTGTTGTGGAAGCGTCACAATGTTTATTGTGTTTAGGAATTAATGTGGGATCTACATGTAAGAAGACATTTTTACAAGTACATTCTTGGTTTATTAATGGGCAATATCCATCACTGTTATATATAGCTATCATATGCCCTCTGCTTGTTATTGTAGTAGTGCTTTCAGTACAGAGATATTTTATATGAAATATTTTTGTACATTTTTGTCTTATTAGTTTACTACATAAATAGTGTTTACAATGAAGATATTTTATGTATAATGTATGTTATATTTTATATTGTATTTTACATGATTTTCACTGGTTATGTACTGTATTATTTAATAGTTTTTGGTATTTTTGTTTTTCAAAAAATAAAATCACATAATAATGAACTCTGTTGTCTATGAAGGATAATGCTCATATTGATAAGACACTCTTATTTAATTTTCTGAATAAAAGCTCCTGCTTTATTAGGCTTAACCACCAATTAAATCAGATCATATTAGTGTATGTTAGAGATTTAAAACCATAATTTAATGGTTGATGTGGAATCTTGCACTTAATTGCAACGTGGTTTGTATATTTTACTTCCATCTACACATCGCAACAGGATTTTGTATAGGAATAATGATTCTGTTTATCTTCCAAAGACAACCTGTATATGTTTGTCTATGTTTAAGTTTTCTTACTGATTATCTGTACATTGCCATTCTTTACATTTCACACAGAAGGCTTCAATTCCCTAACATATGAACCAGTGTCAATTGGAAGAGAAGAGAAGAAGAATAACAATAAATAAAAAATTCTATGATTAGAAGATTTCAAAGTAGTGTTACTATTAAAATATGACAAGCTTTGCTAAATCTAAGATTATTCATAGTCAGTTTAGTGCCTTAAAACTATACACACATTTATAAATTTGGTTTTAAAACCATGACATTGAAGGTCAAATTTAGACCGAGTGTGGGTCCCCGCTGCCAATGACCCTTTTTTGATAGGGTCATTCGCTTTCAGTCAGTTCTGAACTGAGAAGCATAGGAATCAAACCCTAGAGCACTGAACATGGTGCTCCAAATGGTAATAAACTATCCCCAATCCACTCCCTATCCCTAAGTCTGCCCCCCCCCCAGGCACCAATCTATAACCAATAACCCCTTACAAATATCCATACAGAAGAAGAAAATCTGGGGAGTTAGTATACAGACACAAATACAGCATAAGCCTCCCTCCCCTGCAGCCTAACCCTAAGCCTCTCCCCCCTGCAGCCTAACCATAAGTCTCCCTCCCCTGCAGCCTAACCCTAAGTCTCTACCCCCTGCAGCCTAACCATAAGTCTCCCTCCCCTGCAGCCTATCCTATCCTAAGTCCCTTGAGAGGGTCCGGCGGCTCTTCCAAAAATGCCGATTGCATACTCACCCATTCATTAAAAAAAATTTCTGCGAGGGCTCTCATTCGAAATAGGGGCAGCTGAAAGCAACTTTCAGCTGTCCCTATTTTGCAATGAGAGACATTGCAGCGGGCACTCGCAACGCTTTAGATCATATAAATATTCAATATAAACCTGCTTCATAACTCTCCCACAATATTTACAGCAAAGTGGGCACCTATAGCTATTTTTATTATGTGGAAGTGCAGTGAGATTCTGCATCGTACCGGTTCTTTCGTTAAGGTTTATACTCAATACACCATCAAATTGTATGCTGAACTTTGTAATGTAATGTAATGTAATGGGCATACTCACTCCGGGGACTATAAGGGTTAAGGGAAGGGTGACGGTTAGGCTGCGGGGAAGGGAGGGTTAGGGTAAAGATTAGGGACAGGGTTGGGGTTAAATTTGATTACTTACCTTTCGGAGCACCGTTTTCCGTGCACCTCTTCGAGGCAAAAGCAATCGATTTTCCATCCAGTTCGGTACTGGCTGGGAGAGAAAAGCCTTTTTTGTGAAAGGGCTGTTCTCAGTGGGAACGAACCCACCCCAATATATGATTAAAGTACTGTTAACTTGGGCTGATTGCAGCTATTGCAGTGGCAGGGTAAGTGCAGATTTTCTTGTGTAGAATCTGCAACCAGACCTAGTCACACGTACAAAGTAAGGAGGAATTCCAAACAAATTTAAGACCGTATTACACGCATTGGAAACCCCCCTTTCAAGTTCCTGCATTTGCCACTGGTCTGGCCAGAAGAAGAGGCTGCTGCAAGGTAAGTAATGCTGTGCCGTATAAAAACTGAAAAAGAACAACAGCTGCTAATCAAGAAATGCAATTATTAAGCTGCTGCTTAGATGTGTGTAGTGTGTTTACCCATCTACTCCCTGAAGGGTAGAAAACAAATAAAAAGCAAGATATAGCGCTACTAGGTTGCAATACTGGTGTTTCAAAATCAAGTATATAAAAGGCAAAAGGATCAGAATAGATAATATAGGACACCTAAAAAGTGAGATGGTTGAATTGATTTGTGATAACCGGGTGATATGGCTAACAGGTCTTATTTTGGATTGCAAAGAGGTGAGACAATGTAATAAGACTCAGAATCACTTTACACCAGTGTTTAGTAAAATAAATTTTAGTTTTAATAAATATTTTCCTGGATGCTTCAGATTAGCAGAAAACTTATTTTAACACAATAAAGCAGTTTGTTACAAAACAATGTTGTTATTATTCATAAACAGAGCATGTAAAACAGATAAAATCAGAGGTAGCAATTTTCACAAATGTAACACATTTAAGTTATGGAACAAATAACCCAATAATAACCCAATATAGCTCCCTTTTATTTATGTGCTGACACATAGGGCCTGATCCAGAGCTACGAAATTTCGCACGCCGTACGTTCGACCGTGCGAATAAACAAGCACGCCCCTAACACTCCCATAGTAAAGTACCTGCTTACGGCGGCTATACCCTACACTGGGTACGACCGTCGGCCGTACGAATCTTCGCACATAATACGCTGAGCGTACGGGCTTAGCACGCCCATACTGTACAATTTAAATGGCTATCCCCGCCTCCCTGTTGTAAAACGAGCGCCCAGCCGACCGTCGTACTGAACGCACGCCCCTCGAGCGAAAAATTTGCACACCATACGACCGCTATACGCTCATGTCGTCCAGCCGACCGGAAGCTGTCATACTGGGCATGCGCAGTGCGAATTTTCGTACGAAAATACGCAAAAAA
>WWET01002919.1:203556-213890 GCA_011038615.1 Limnodynastes dumerilii | reverse complement strand
CCATGTCTGCACAATCAGCACAGCAGACACTTCCCCTGCAGAGCCTTGTTCAGTCAAACAGGGAAACAGCTGAGGCTCAGACAAGGTTATCGGATACAATGGAGATTATGAGAAACATGCAACAACAGCAGCTCGCTGCATTGATGGTAAAGAGTTGTGTTATTTCTTTTTTTGTTTGTTTTGCAGGTAATGTATTCTTTTTATACATTTTTATAAAATTTTGTATTTCAGATTTCAACACAGGCTATGTCATCTAGTCTGCAGAGTCTTGCAGAAGATTCTCGGGCTAGACGGATGGCTCAGCGACCGTTGTCGGACTTCAGGCCATCGTCCATCTGTACTCCAATGTTCTCACCAAGTCCTGCAGCACCGTCGTTCAGTGCTTCCAACCTGTACCCATCATCTACACCACTTGTTCACATGGGCACAACCTCCAGCACCAAGCCAAAGAGAAGACCTCAGGCAGGCTGTGAGAAGACAGCTGCTGTCACCGCAGGGGGAAGAAAGAGAAGAGGAGGAAGACATCGTTGTTGACACTCCCTAATTACATCAGGTGAGCTCGTTCCTTTTTATAAAATGTATGTTTCAATAACATGTTCACCCTTTTCTTACAGCTTCTTTCTTCAAGGGTACCTTTTGTGGTTTGAAAATGATGAGTTCATGTTTTCCTTCCTTGTGAAAACATTCGACATCTGATCCAACCACTACTCTCATTTTTTATGATGTATAATGTTTGGAGGATCATTACTGTTGTGATTTTAAACAGAAGATGTACTCGTTTATGAACTTGTGACTTTCACTACAAAGAACATTTGCTTTTCCACTAAAGGACATTGTAAAGGACATTGGATTTTGCACTACTAAAAAGGACAAGTGTTTGTCGGACTTAAGCTCAAAAGGACATAGGGTTTTGTAATATCCAAAGCAAAAGTGTTGGACGGACTTGACCTCTAAAGAACATTGGATTTTAGAATAGCCAAAGGACAGGATGTCAAGGAAACCTCAAAAGGACATTTTATTATCAAAATCACAAAGGACAGCTGTTTGTTGTGCTATACATAAGTTATGGCGTCTGAATTTCACATCACAGTCTATGGACATTATACTATCTTCTTTCAGGATTTATGGACTCTGCATGAATAAGTTTGCTTTCACAAGGAGGTTTATACTGTTACAAAAAATGTTACACAATTTAATGTTTCTTACATTTTAAACTTGTACTGTTTTCCAATAAAGATTTTGTTTTTGGACTCTTTATTTTCTAGGACATGTAAACAAATGTTGATTTAAATTGTAACTTGTCTTACACTACAATCGTGAATGTAACGGTTATTGGTTGAAATTTAAAAAAATATGTCTATTCATTAAATGACTGCCATATAACCATTCCATTTACTCGGCTTGTAGAGTATACCTATTCAATCATGTGTAATTTAGTTGCTCTTGTTCTCTTGCGTTATTGTTTCAAATTGTTTGTGAAACTATCAATGTTGGAGCACCATAACTTATTCTTTTTGTGAATAATAAATGAATGCTTTTTACATCTGCTCACATTTTTTTTTCAATATTTCACATATACATTGCTAAATTTGAGTTATTGTAATAAAGTTTTAGTTTGTTGTGGTTTATAGTTATTCCTTTGACTTTTTGAACATAAATGATTGTCAATCTGTTTCATTTTATTATGTTATAAAAGGTTTCATTTTGGGATGTGTATCATTATCTTAAACATGCATTCAGTATGAGATTTTATATTTTTTGGTAAGGTGAATTGAAATAAACTTTTATTCATTACATTATTTTGTATTTAACCTTTTTATAAGTAATAGTGAAATTGTGAATTGTAAGTAAGCAATGTTAAGCCTTCCTGAAGGTCCAGTATGCTATTTAGATAAGTAAGAGAACTCAAGGCAGTACAGACATCCATTAAAAGACACTTTTCCACATTTTTTTTTCTTCATTAAAAACACAAGTACCCAAAAAATTGCATGTTTTCGTAGTCACTTGATAACTACAAAGGAACATAAGTACAGTAACGTGATCACTCAAGAGAAACTGTTAATTGTAATTTAAAATGGTTCTTTTAAGTGTTTAACAATATGATATTATTCTAAACACACAAGAGTAGCACGTATATTTATAAGATTAAAATATACTCACACTTCTGTAAAGTGTCTCCATTTTTAACAATAGCTTTACTGATAACCGTATTTTTGCTATGGAAGAACTTAAGCAAGTTTTAAGATACACAACTTGATTATGTTTTTCAATATCAAAATATCAGTAAAGATATTGTTGCAAATGGTGACACTAGTAAGTTCTCCTCTAGACAAAGGGTGTAACCACAGAGATTGAGGGTATATTCAGTAGAATTACAGCAGCAGTACTAACAGCAGCACTAAGCAGCACTAAAATGACCAACCCTCACTATGGCCAATGTACAGATAAGATTTTTCTGCATGCCATATATATTCATATGAAAGGTTCACATGTAATTCTGTGTGATAAGTTATGCATAGCCCCAGCGTGGTTTTACACAATGCTTAATTATGTTTTATTTTGCTAATTGTGTATATAGAACATATAATAATAATATGCATTGTATTAATAATGTCAAATTACAGCATGCGGGACACAATGTGCTCTAGCCAACTACATTAACTAGCCTACATTAACTTCCTTTGGTATTACCCAAAAAGTATTGTGTATTCAATGTGCGGCACAATAAAACAAGGTGGTAGGAGGATAGGATATGTCATTTAAAAAGTACCGTTACTCTCTACATAATATTTTCCGAGTGTAGTGTCATATGTTTTAACTTAGTAATACCTGTATATATATTTTTTTTTTCCATTAACGTACACAACTTTATAAAAAAATGCATTTATTGTAATTCAATCTTTATCAAACTAGTTAACAGACACACTTTTAACAAAAATAAAACATTTTTATTTGGGAAACACAAAATAAATATTGGCAGGTTTAGCATTTTAGCAATTATTTTACAATGTGAGTAGGCACAATATTAAAAACACTCTTCCTATTCAGCGGTCATGTTTGCTCGACTTTCCATGGAGTGTCAGCATTGATGAAGAAGAAAAGCTGTGAAAAAAGATATACATTAGTAAACAATAGACAACAATCCTTGAAAAACACCATTGCAATCACATTGTACACCATAGAGATGAAATAGGCTTTAGAAAAGTGGGGCTGAGGAGTGACAGGGGTGAGAGAGGAATGCAAACAACACAGCACGCATAGGCAAAAATACATAACATTAAAATGGCCTTTACAAAAGTGAGTTTGAGGGTTGTGCAAGGTAAGCAAATGGCAAAAAAGTTAATTTACAATAATACAGCATTTAAGAAAGCTATAGCAAGAACTTTTTACAGTAATAGATGAAATAGAGTATAGAAAAAGACATCAACAAGGTTACAATACCATAACTTTAGCTACCTGGGTTCACAAACAATACAAGAAGGATGCTAACTTATGACAAAAATATGAAAAATACAACTGTTACACGCTGGCGCCTGAATCCTCTGTCGTGTAACGAGTCCTCTGAACGGCGCACAGTGATGCGTCCAGGTCGTTGCTAGGAGACCTGGATGCTAGTTCTCTTCCGGCACGCACGCAGCGCTGCGTGCCATGTGATTCCTTTCCCCGATGTGCATTGACTCGCTGCTGTTTAAATCACCTACGTCCCTGCATGTGGGCGCCGGTGATAGCGTTCGTTTACGCATACCTGCTGCTTGCCTGCCGACTGTCCTGCTGGAAGGTCTGTCATGTGTGTTTGATTTTTCTTCTTGTGTGCCTTGCCTGGGAGTTTGTGTATATCTACCTGGGTTTATACTTACCTGCCTCCTGTCTGTGTTCATACAGTACTCTCTTCCTGCTATTATACCTACCTGGGTTATTTCTACCTACCTCCTGTCCGTGCTATTGTTTGTTCTCCCTGCTGTTGTACCTACCTGGGTTATACTTACCTTACCTCACAGCACGCCATATACCTGGCTGGATATTTATGCAGGTTACGGAGGATTTGTATCTTGCCTAAATACTTACCTACTCATAGTGTACTTACCTTGCCTCACAGCATGCCATATACTGGCTGGACATTTGTGCTGGTTACGGATGATATGTACCTTGCCAAAATACTTACCCACTCATAGTGTACTTACCTTGCCTCAGCACGCCATATTCCTGCCTGAATATTGTGCTGGTTACGGATTATATGTACATTGCCTATATACTTACCCACTCCTGTTGTACTCACCTAGCTTTCCACAGCACGCCATATTTCTGGCTAAATATTGTGCTGTTTCGTTTTTCACAATCTGTCCGTACCTAATCTGCAATTCTCAGTACGCCTCCTGCAGGCTTAATACTGTGCTGCTCTTCTCCCTCGCACAGTCCTCATTTTTCTACTCTGTGTTCTTCTCTGTGTGATTGCATACACAATTTATAAACTCACCCTATCACACCACTCGGTGCTTGTTTTTGAGTAAGGGTTACTGTTTCTATATATCTGCCTTTCTTCAGTGGAATTGTGTGCCAAGGATAGTGGCTGGTTATCTGGGCGCAGCTCCAGTCCATCCCCACAATCAGGGGCCCTGGCGAAGGCTCCCAGATTGCTTTCTGCATCCTTGGCAATCGGTTTCATAACATTATCACCGGCCAAAAATAAATAAATAAATAAAAATTATATCAATATCCATTGATCTCTTACTCTGCTGCAAGCTTTGTTATCATGGATGCCGCAACTTCTGAGGCCTTCAAAGCTTTGATTAATCAAGTATCACATCTTGGCCAGATGGTTCAAAACTTAACTACTAAAGTGGAAGCTCAAGAAGAAGCCATTGCCGCTCTTCATCCTGGTGTCCAACTTGTTCAAGTACCGGTGGGACCCGCAATTGATGTAAAAACCCCTCTTCCTGATAGATTTTCGGGAGAACGCTCCAAATTTATGTTATTTAAGAACAACTGTAATCTTATTTTCAGCTCCGTCCAAACTCTTTTGGTAATGAATTTCAAAAGGTAGGCTTGGTAATTTCTCTTTTACAAGGAGAACCGCAAGCTTGGGCCTATTCTTTGTCTGAGGATTATCCAGCACGGCATTCACTGGAACAATTCTTTAATGCCATGGCCATCATTTATGACGATCGTGATGGTGAATCTAATGCCGAATCCCGTATCTGTGCTTTACGGCAAGGTAGAAGGACCATGGAAGAGTATGCGGCGGAGTTTCGCCCATGGGCAGTGGAATGTCGTTGGAACGACCCTGCTCTAAGGAGCCAAATTAGAGTGGGACTTTCAGAAGCAGTCAAGGACTCCCCGGTTAAATACTCCTTGCCCGATTCCCTAGAGGAGTTAATGAAATTGTCCATAAAAGTGGATCGACGTATCAAAGAATGGAAAAATGAAAAAGATTAATTTACTTCTCCGTTTCTCACCCAGCTATTTCTAGCCCAGCATCTGAATCAGAGCCCATGCAACTAGGTTCTTTTCGTCTATCAAAACAAGAAAAGGATTGTCGCAGGGTTATGGGCCTTTGCCTCTATTGTGGAGGCAAAGCTCATAGAGTGGATGCCTGCCCAAACAAAGTTAAGCCAGAGGGAAACACGCAGATCAGATGAACAGGAGGGAGGTCCATCTGGGTGTTAATCTTATTTCTCCCTCTAACTCACTTTTGGTTCCTGCCCAAATTTCAGTTTCCCAAGGATCCCATTATTTAGATGCCTTCATTGATAGTGGGGCAGCAGGGAATTTTTTACATTTTGATTTAGCCAAGTCTTGGGGTATTTCCTATAAATCTTTAATTCCTCCCATTTCTGCATGTGGCCTTGATGCTAAACCCCTTCTTGGGGGTTTGATTAATTACATCTCTGAACCGGTATTGCTTAAAATAGGGGCCTGCCACACCGAACAGATTCAGTTCTACCCTTTTTCTTGTGTTGCTGCTCCTTTAGTGTTAGGGCACCCTTGGCTGGTCAAACATAACCCCCAAATTGATTGGCTCACTGGTGAAATCACCCGTTGGAATCCCTCTTGTTCCTCTTGTCTGGTGCTACCTGTGCGAAATGCCGAACTCCAACCATCATTAATTCCATCTCTTTATATGGATTTTATTGATGTTTTTTCCAAGAATAAAGCTGAGAAGTTACCCCCACACCACTCCTATGATTGTGCTATAGATCTGGTACCAGGAGCTACTTACCCTAAAGGCAGGTTATTTTACCTCTCTCAACCTGAAAAAAAAGCTATGAATGAGTATATCTGGGAAAATTTACAAAAAGGGTTATTAGGCCTTCTCGTTCTCCCCTAGGTGCGGGTTTCTTTTTTGTAGCCAAAAAAGATGGGACCCTTCGCCCCTGTATAGATTTTAGAGCACTAAACAAAATCACAGTAAAACATTGTTACCCACTTCCCTTAATCTCTGACCTTTTTGATTGTTTGAAGGGAGCTGTGATCTACTCTAAAATCGATTTGCGAGGAGCATATAACCTCATTCGCATACGTGAAGGCGATGAATGGAAAACGGCATTTAATACTACCTCGGGGCATTATGAATACAGGTGGCAAATACTGTTACTTTTTTCTGACGTGCTGCCAGTACACAGATATGAAGAAGGTAGAATGATGCCATTCATTGATCATGATTTCAATAAAAAAGGAATGGCTTGCACCCAGATATTCTAAGTGAGCAGTTGGAATGCTTTATTAGAAACCATTTAAACTAGGAGAGGGGGGCAGTGATATAAATACAAATAATAAAAATTGCTGCTCCCCAAAACAAGAAGTGTTGCGTGGCCAGTCGATAATAACAGATAGTATAGCCTCAGCATCTAATGGAAAATAAACCATAAAAACAATATAAACATATCTAACAATAATAATAAACAGAAGAATAGATTTATAATGCAACCTCTCAGAGCAAAGTAGGATCTTAGGAAATAAAATCCCTGAACTAATTGCAATAATGTCAAGGGATAATCTGGATATTGTGGGAATCACAGAATCATGGTGTCATGAAAATCATGACTGGGACCTAGCCATACTGGGTTATAATTTATTTAAAAAGGATAGAAAAAATTGGAGGTGGCATATTAATGAATGTTAAGGAAGGGTTAAATTCAACTTTAATAGGGAGTATTGGAGAAAAAACTGAGGCACTTTGGGTAACCATTGAAACAAGGGGGTTATTCTTCAAACTTTAGTGCTATATAGGCCACCAAGGCAAGAGGAGGAAATGGACAATGTCCTATTGCAAGACATTGCTAATATGGTATTAAAAGGGGAGGTAATAAACATGTGAGATTTTAATCTACCTGATGTAAACTGAGTCTTCAGCATGCTCCACTAGAAGTGGAGACATTTTAAATTCATTACAGGGACTGTTCCTTTAAGCAACTGGTGAGAGAGCCCAATTGCAAAGTGTGGGTGAGAACCTAGAATCCAGTGATCATCAAGCAGTATAGTTTAGTATAACGACTGAGAGAGACACGTGCCATACCAAGACAAGGGTGCTAGACTTTAGGAAGGCGGATTTTGTATAAATGGGGAAATGCGTAAGGATTCCTTGTTAGAATGGAGGCACATGAAAGTAGTACAGGAGCACTGGAGAAATAAAAAAAATGCATTATTAACAGCAACAGACCTTTGTATAAGAAAGGTTAGGATAAACCCCAAAAAAAGAAAGCCAATGTGGTTTACAAAAGAGGTAGCAGCTATAGTCAAAGGAAAAATGATGGCCTTTTGGAATTATAAGCAAACTCAAAATAATGATGACAGGGAGGAGTATTTTGCAAAACAGAAGGAGGCTAAAAAGGTTACCATAGCAGCAAAGGCAGAAACTGAGAAAAAACTGGGCCACTTGATACAAAATAATGACAAAAGCTTTTTTAGGTATATAAATGAAAGGCAAAAAAATAAAAAGGGTATAGTAAGGCTCAAAATAGAGAGTGGGATTCTTGTTGAGGGTGAAAGGGCTATGGCAGATCATCTTAACAAGTATTTCTGTTAAATATTCACAAAAGAAAGAGAGGGGAAGGGACCAATTTTAAATGGGAAGGCTATTATTACAATGGGGGCAATTACTACTACTTTCACTTTGTATGCAAGGGTTCTTGTGTGTATCTGGGTTCCTGAATAAGCACTACCACGCTGCAGTACCCCTTTGGGAACTATGGCCAGGGGCACGACCTGTCAGACCAACAGCCCAGACTATCCTCACCTTCAGAGGCTCTAGTGAATACCTGGTGCTGACATAGACTCCGGGCCCCCGGTGAGATCACCCTTAGGCCGACTGTAACACTAAGTGAGCAATTGGAATGCTTTATTAGAAACCATTTAAACTAGGAGAGGGGGGCAGTGATACAAATACATGATACAAATAATAAAAATTGCTGCTCCCCAAACCAAGAAGTGTTGCGTGGCCAGTCGATAATAACAGATAGTATAGCCTCAGCATCTAATGGAAAATAAACCATAAAAACAATATAAACATATCTAACAAGAATAATAAACAGAACAATAGATTTATAATGCAACCTCTCAGAGCAATGTAGGATCTTAGGAAATAAAATCCCTGAACTAATTGCAAAAAAATGTCAAGGGATAATCTGGATATTGTGGGAATCACAGAATCATGGTGTAATGAAAATCATGACTGGGACCTAGCCATACCGGGTTATAATTTATTTAAAAAGGATAGAGTAGAAAAAATTGGAGGTGGCATATTAATAAATGTTAAGGAAGGGTTAAATTTAACTTTCATAGGGATTATTGATGAAAAAACTGAGGCACTATGGGTAACCTTTGAAACCGAGGGGGTTATTGTTCAAACTAGAGTGATATATAGGCCACCAAGGCAAGAGGAGGAAATGGGCAATGTCCCATTGCAAGACATTGCTAATATGGTATTAAAAGGGGAGGTAATAAACATGTGAGATTTTAATATACCTGATGTAAACTGAGTCTTCAGCATGCTCCACTAGAAGTGGAGACATTTTAAATTCATTACAGAGACTGCTCCTTTAAGCAACTGGTGAGAGAGTTCAATTGCAAAGTGTGGGTGAGAACCTAGGATCCAGTGATCATCAAGCAGTATAGTTTAGTATAATGACTGAGAGAGACACGTGTCATACCAAGACAAGGGTGCTAGACTTTAGGAAGGTGGATTTTGTATAAATGGGGAAATGCGTAAGTGATTCCTTGTTAGAATGGAGGAACATGAAAGTAGTACAGGAGCATTGGGGAAATTAAAAAAATGCATTATTAACAGCAACAGACCTTTATATATGAAAGGATAAACCCCCAAAAAAGAAAGCCAATGTGGTTTACAAAAGAGGTAGCAACTATAGTCAAAGGAAAAATGATAGCCTTTTGGAATTATAAGCAAACTCAAAATAATGATGACAGGGAGGAGTATTTTGCAAAACAGAAGGAGGCTAAAAAGGTTACCATAGCAGCAAAGGCACAAACTGAGAAAAAAACTGGGCCACTTGATACAAAATAAGGACAAAAGCTTTTTTAGGTATATAAATGAAAGGCAAAAAAATAAGAAGGGTATAGTAAGGCTCAAAATGGAGAATGGGATTCTTGTTAAGGGGTTAAAGGGCTATGGCAGATCATCTTAACAAGTATTTCTGGTAAATGTTCACAAAAGAAAGAGAGGGGAAGGGACCAATTTTAAATGGGAAGGCTATTAATACAATGGGGGCAATTACTACTACTTTCATTGAGGAGCAGGTATTAAAAGAACTTTCAATGCTGCCTAACGAGTCTAACATCATTAGTAGGGAAATTGATGGAAACACTGTTAAAGGAACACATTGTACAGTCTCTTAAATCCAGTAACTTACAGGATCCCAAGCAGCATGGATTCACTGGGGGAAGATCATGTCAAACAAATTTTATTGAATTTTTTGACTGGGTCAGTAAAATATTAGATAAGGGGGGAGCTCTAGACATAAGTTATCTTTATTTTAGTAAGGCTTTTGACACTGTGCCACATCGCAGACTGTTAAATCAGCTGAAATCTTTGGGACTGGACTTAAAGATAGTTGCATGGATATAATCTTGGTTACAGGATAGGCAACAGATGGTAGTAGTAAATGGAATCCCTTCTGGGGATGGTAAGGTAAGCAGTGGAGTACCTCAGGGTTCTGTACTTGGACCAGTGTTAGTTAATATCTTTATAGGGGATATTGCCTGTGGTATTGAGGGGAAAATATGCCTTTTTGCAGATGACACCAAGATATGTAACAGGGTAGACATGCCAGGTGGGGTACAGAAAATGAGGGATGATCTAGGTAGACTGGAAGAATGGTCAA
>WWET01002919.1:157546-176941 GCA_011038615.1 Limnodynastes dumerilii | reverse complement strand
TCTCCCTGAAGGATGAATTTCTAAGATTTCAGAACCCCTTCAACTCATGGTGGGGGCCTGTCATTCTGAAACCATCCAGTTCCTAATCTTCTCATCTTCAGCGGCCAAGATAGTTTTGGGCCATCCCTGGCTTTCCAAGCACAATCCAGATATTGATTGGCAGAAGGATGAGATTGTTTGCTGGCGAGACTCCTGTAATTCCTGCCTCACCCTGCCTTTGCGGACTACCTCCATCAACATTTTGTCTCTACAACTTCCCTATCATGACTTCCTGGGTGTATTCTCCAAGGCAGAAGCTGAAAACTCCCTCCTCATCGCCCTTACGACTGCGACATTGACTTGTTGCCATCAGCTGTTTATCCCAAAGGGAGACTATTTTCCCTTTCCATTCCAGAGAGCAAGGCGATGGAAGACTATGTTTAGGAAAACCTGCAAAAAGGATTAATTCTCCCCTCTCGGTCCCCCATGGGGACTGGGTTCTTTTTTGTCTCGAAAAAAGATGGAACTCTCCGTCCCTGCATTGACTATAGAGCACTGAACAAGATAACAGTAAAGAACAAGTACCCGATTCCACTCATTTCTGACTTGTCCGACAGACTCAAAGACACCGTAATTTATTCCAAGATTGATCTACGTGGTGCCTATAACTTTATTAGGATTCGCAAGGGCGACGAATGGAAGACAGCCTTTAATACCCAGACCAGGCACTATGAATATTTGGTTATGCCCTTTGGCCTCTGTAACACCCCAGCAGTTTTCCAAGATCTGATCAACGAAGTCTTAAGAAATTTTTTGGGATCTTTTGTCATTGTCTATCTGGACAATATCCTGATTTATTCATGTTCTCTACAGGAGCATCGGCTACATGTACGCCAAGTTCTTCAGAAGTTGCGTGAAAATCAACTATTTGCCAAACTGGACAAGTGTGAGTTTGAGGTTACGAAAGTTCTTTTGATCGGGTATCTCATTACTCCTCAAGGATTTGCGATGGACCCTGCCAAAGTTCAGGCTATTCTGGACTGTATTCAACCTACCGACCTTTCAGCCATTCAAAAGTTCCTTGGTTTTGCCAACTATTATAGACAGTTTGTGAAGGCTTTCTCGGTATCTCTGACCTGACGAAGAAGGGGGCGGACACAGTGAATTGGTCCAACAAAGCAAAGGAATCATTCAGGAACCTCAAGATTGCTTTTACTATGGTTCCCATTCCCCGTCACCCTAACCCAGATTTACCCTTTGTCATTGAAGTAGACGCTTCAGATGTAGGCGCAGGAGGTGTCCTTTCACAACTCGATTCCTCAGACAATCGTTTACATCCTTGTGTTTACATGTCTAAGAAATTCTCGTCAGCCCAGAAGAACTACGACATCGGCAATCGTGAATTATTGGCCATAAAACTGGCCTTTGAAGAATGGAGGCATTGGCTTGAAGGAGCTAATCACAACATCACTGTTCTCACAGACCATAAGAATCTGGCCTTCATTGAGTCTACCATGAGACTGAACCCCCGTCAAGCTCGCTGAGCCTTGTTTTTCACTCGATTTTCTTTTTCTATTACCTTCAGACCTGGATATCTGAATCGTCGGGCTGATGCTCTTTCCCGCTCCTTCCTCCCAGAAGGACCCTCAACAGTATCTCCACTTCCCATTATTCCATCCACTGCCATCATCACTGGACTTACTCAAGATTTACATTCTCAGATATTGAAGTCTCAACATTTAAGTCCTTCCAATAAACCCTCCAATCGTCTGTTTGTTCCTATGTCTTTCAGAAGGACTGTCCTCTTGGAATCTCACGCTTCAAGATCTGCAGGCTACTTTGGTATTCAAAGAACTTACTCCTTACTTTCCAGAACAGTTTGGTGGCAGTCCATGTTTAAAGATGTGAAGGAATTTGTGAACTCTTGCACTATTTGTCCTCCAGATGTGCTCAAATTGTCCCTCTCCTTCCCTTGTCTGTTCCCAATCGTCCTTGGACTCACATTTCCATGGATTTCATCACTGACCTTCCCATCTCCTTGGGTTGTACTACCATCTGGGTAGTTATCAATAGGTTCAGCAAAATGGCTCACATCATTCCTCTCTCTGGCTTACCTTCTGCCAAGATTCTCGCTGAACTTTTTTTCAAGCATAACTTCAAATTACATGGATTACCACAGGAAATTGTCTCTGACCGGGGTTCTCAATTTGTGGCTAAGTTCTGGAGAGCCTTCTGCAAGCTATTACACATCAAGCTTTGTTTCTCCTCGGGGTACCATCCCCAGTCTAATGGCCAAACAGAGAGAGTTAACCAAATTCTGGAACAATATCTACGCTGTTTCTCCTCTAATTCTCAGAAAAATTGAGGCAACAATCTACCATTTGCTGAATTTGCCTACAATAATTCTACTCACTTGTCTACCAAGGTTTCGCCTTTCTTTTGTCTCTCCGGATTCCACCCTCGAGCCACCTCGTTATTCCTTCCAGAACAGTCTCCTGATCCTAACTTGGTACATTCAGTTAACCGTTTCAAATCTCTCTGGTCAAGATTAGGAAGGCTTGTCAGCACTGGTGTCCAAGATCAGGGCCAATCAGCACATGTAACTTTAAAGTAGGTGATCGAGTTTGACTCTCTACAAAAAACATCCGTCTCCATCAAACCTCTCAGAAGTTGGGTCCTCGTTTCGTTGGGCCATTCCCTATAATCCGTAAAATCAACCCTGTGGCTTTTTGTCTTAAGCTTCCGGCCTCTATGCGTATACCCAATATCTTTCACGCCTCCCTTTTGAAACCTTTCAAGACCTCTACCAAATTTGGTCCAAAGAATTACTCCAGACCAGCTCCACTCATCGTTGAAGATCAGGAAGAATTTATTGTTGAAGAGATCCTCGATTCCAAAAAGGTCCGAGGTAAACTGTTTTGTCTTGTTCACTGGCAGGGCTATGGCCCAGAAGAATGGGAATGGGTACCACTAGAGAATCTTCATGCCGATAAACTCCTCAAAAGATTTAATTCCAAGTTTCCCAAAAAACCCACGATTAGGGGTTCCCTAACCCCTCGTAAGGGGGGGGGGGGTAGTGTGAGGATTAATTGCGGCGCTGTGGTCCCTCTGTCTGGTGCCCCACGTTCTCTTACCTCCTCTTCGCTCCCTGCGTGCTTACTTCCTCTTCAGGCTGCAGCTGCTTCCTTGCCTCCAGCGGCGTTCTGTGTTCCCTCGCACCCTTTGCACGGCTCTCTCCACCTCCCGGCAGCTGCGTCATTGGTATCCAGGGACGCTCTTTCCTTTGGACCATCGGGCTGGCGTCAGGCACTGCCTTGCAACCTGAACGCCAGCCTATAGTATTGCATCGCGCCCTTTCTCCCTGCCTGCCATTCGTCAGCCTCTCTTTAAAAGGCATTCTCACCGTTCTGACGCTGGTTATAGTCTCTGTTTTGCAGTTACTGTGCCCGCTTCTTTTCTCTCTCTATTGCCTTGTGCTGGCCACCGGAGAACGGACTTCATATTCAGCTGGTGGAAAAGGTACTCGTACCTGTCCCTTGACCGCCGCACTACTTCTGGCCCTCACGTGAGTGTGCATTAGGCATATTGCCTCAACGTAAACAGTTATTTTTTCAAAAGGAAAACCATTTTGGCACAAAGGATTGTTATCCCCCGAAGTAGGGAGAAACAGCTTTCATTCTAGCTGAGGTGTGATTGCGATAATCTGATTGCATTGCCATCTAACAGACATCAGCGCTACATTGCACTCCTAATAGGAGACTTTATTAAAGACCTTGGGAATTTATGGGACTTATTTGTTCCACCTACCACAGGAACGGTCCATTCCATCTAAAAACATCCATACAGCGCTACACCCCAAAATCGGTGCCTTTTTATTCAAAGTATTACACAGGCTACACATGCCTTTGAAATAAGACTGCTCCCACGGACTCATTATTGTTTTAAGTGTTTGTATTGTGTGGTGTGAGGTCCGTTTAGGACGTACATGTTGCTAATAAAATTGTTTATTTTTTAACATACTTGCTGCTCAGTAGAAGTTATAATTTCCAAATATTGGTGAATCTTTATATTATAATACATATAGCGCTGGGGTATCCCATTTTGGGAATTTTCTTTGTCTTTTTTAATCTGGAGAGGTAGGTAAAAACTCTCCCTACCCTACAGCTGCTACCCATTCTAATCCAGATTTAAACCTACCTGACGCACTTTTTTAGTGCTTCACACTTTTTTACTCTCCATTATACTCTTCTCACTTCAGCCTAATCACTGCCACACAATACAGACTATATATCTTAGTGACAGCCATACCATAGAGACATTGGGCCTGATCCAGAGCTACGACGGTGCCGTCCGACGGGCGAATGCGTACGTTTGCCCGTGCGTATAAACATACACGCCTCTAACACTCCCATTGTAAAGTACCTGCTTACAGCGGCTATACCCTACACTAGGCACTAGCGTCGGCCGTACGAATTTTCGCACATAATACGCTGAGCGTACGGGCATACCACGCCCATACTGTACAATTTAAATGGCTATCCCCGCCTCCCTAACACTCCCATTGTAAAGTACCTGCTTACGGCGGCTATACCCTACACTAGGTACTACCGTCGGCCGTACGAATTTTCGCACATAATACGCAAAGCGTACGGGCTTAGCACGCCCATACTGTACAATTTAAATGGCTATCCCCGCCTCCGTGTAGTAAAACGAGCGCCCAGGCGACCGTCGTACTGAACGCACGCCCCTCGAGCGAAAAATTCGCACACAATACGAACGCTATACGCTCATGTCGTCCAGCCGACCGGAAGCTGTCATACTGGGCATGCGCAGTGCGAATTTTCGTACGAAAATACGCAAAAAACGGTCGTACGCTCGCTCGAAATCGGCCAATTTCGTAGCTCTGGATCAGGCCCATTATCCTAGTGACCGCTATACCATACAAGACACCATACAATACAGATTGCATCCTTCTGTACAATAAATTCAACATTCTTGTAACCACAATGCAGTTAAAAAAGACCTCCTTAGAAAATAGAAAAAATAGAAAACATTTGTAACCACAATACAAAATAATCAATAGTCTTGTAAGCATGTCTCCAGCACCCCAATATCCACATCATATGGCTCCAGCCCCCTCAGTATCCCCATTATGTGCCTCAAGCCCCCCAGTATCCCCATAATGTGTCTCAAGCCCACCCAGTATCAAAATCATGTGTATCCAACCCCCCCAGTATTTCTATCATATGGCTCCAGCCCTCCCAGTATCCCCATTATATGGCTCCAGCCCACCTAGTATCTACATCATGTGTATTCAGACCCTCAGTATCCCCATCATATGGCTCAAGCCCCCCTAGTATCCCCATCATGTGCCTCCAGCCCCCCAGTATCCCCATCATGTCGCAGCATCCTTGGTATGGCAGTCATTTCTCCCAATTTATATTGAATCTTTTTGGTTGCCTAATCTTTTGTTTTAGGCTTATAGTTAATTAAATACGGTTATAAACTTTACTGATGATATCTTCTTTTTTGATCTTTTTAACCATATGGGTGATATGTTTTGTGAGAAACTACACACAAGAGGAGACCTGCCTATTTAATTAACAAAAAGAAGAATTTCAATAAGAACAAAGGATTACAAGTTAGGGGCTGCTAATTATTATAAACTCTTTTATGAACTTTTAAAATGAAATGTTTTGTATGCTTATCCACATGTAGCCTGACTGATCTCTTATATTAGAATTAGCGCTGTTTTTTCTTTTACATATTGAAGTTTGCATGGGTACCTCATCTGTAGAGGGGAAAGTGGAGGTCAGTGGAATATATTTCCTAAGGGTATTCATCAAACTATTGACAAAAACTTGCACTTTCCATGCTAACTGATAGAAATATTAATTTGACAGGAGTTGTATCTGCTGGTATTTGGGAAGTAAGAAATGTCTGATTGACGTCAAACAGTCAGGCCTTATAAAGTTTGCATGCGCTGAACATGATATTTTTAGTATATATTTCATGTATTTATTTCTGTTTCATATATGTTTTCTTTTTATATGCCTATCTTAATTAGAAATTGGTGTTGTTTTGTTTAGAATGGTTGACTGGTCAAAGGTGGTTGCTTCCCAGCACTCCTATGACATTTTTGACCAACACTAATGATATAGATCGACAGTGGTAATTCAACTAATTGTGTAAGTAATATAAATAACTGCCTTGCCAATTATATTAATTGCTTGTTGCCCCTTATAAAAGTTTGCTATTAAGTTGAAAGTTGAAATACCATATCTCATAAATGTAAAAACCCAAACACTATTCAAAATTATATTATAATTCTTATTGAAGTGAACAATGATCTATTTCCATAAGGTTTTTGGAGCATATGTATGTAAGAGAGTCCAAGGGACAACAAAGAAAGCACATATTTATCTATTAGCATTGTGCTATTAAAAAGTCCTGAAATCCAGACCTATCAGAATCTGACTAGTGTTACTGTAACCTATACCTTGCTGGGATGTAATTTACAACAATGTACAGCTGTAATACTTTACCTGTTGCATGGCAGTATACTCTTGTTGAAGCTCTTATGCTGGTATTGGTCACATGTGCACATTACATCTGTTTTAGGGATATTTTTGATAGAAGTAAAGAGCTTTTAAGAAATATGTATATTTTCCAGTGAGCACATGCTCTAGTTGTGCTCAGTTAAACCTTAGTGGGCCCACTTGCTAGGGAAAGTGAGAAATCTTCAGAAATCATTAAACCTTTGTTTACTTATCAATTAGCAGCTACCAGCTTCCTGCAGATATCAGATAATTGAGCTGATGTCACCCATTCAATGTCCTACAGAAATAATTTATGACTCCTGTGAATTACAACTACATTGTCTGATCTCTAAAGGAAGCTAGCAGTTGTTAAATGGTAAATAAATAAATTTTGTATGATTTACTATGGGCTGCAATCTAGCTTTCCCACAATGGGCTGGATCCAGACCTTGTTAAGTGCATTGACTTAGTTACACCTGGGCTACACCATGTTGAATTCAGGGGGAGTCAAGTTAATTGTATACTTTGCATGCAGGGATATATCTTTAAATTGCTTACTGCACACAGATACTGACCAGCTTTACTATCACACTGTTATTTAGACTTGGGATAGGAAACATCACCTCTCAACTCTAATACTGTTTGCAACAGATGAAATATGACTCCCCTGCAATCAACATGGTTTAGCCCAGGAGTAACTAAGTTCATGCACTTAACAAGGTCTGGATCCAGCCCATGCACACTAACTTCAAAGAAGCCCTATGGACGCGTACTTGTGAATCACACTTGGGGACATACATGGGGAGGGGCATGGTTGTAATCCATACAGACAAATTTACGTGAAAGTGGGTAGGAGGAGGCATTTAAATGACCATTAGAGGGCGAGGTTAGTTATATATGCACGTAAGTATATATTATACGCACGTAAATGCACACATAGAGATAAGGATGCCCTATGAAGGCGAAAGTCATCGATAACCCATTCGCATGTGGGGAGTGTCATAGGTGTTTCCTTTCCACCTACATGCGTATAATTGCGTACCTTTAACTAACGGATCTGTGAATAAGGCCCTATGTTACCTTGGTTGGGCGTGTACCCTTTAAGGGATCAACGCAGAATTGTTGTGCTCTGGTTTTTTGTTGGGTTTTCAGTTGCCAGTTACAGGTTGTATTAGCAGTGTTTGTCCGCAGAACCTTAAGTCTGCAAGACAGTTTCCAGATATTCTGCAGCAAAAAGTTATGGAAGAGGTACAGCAGGGCAGAATGGTTGGACCCTTCACCGACCCTGCAATTTCACCAGTTGGGGTCGTCCCTAAGAAGATGCCTGGAAAATTTAGGCTGATTCAGCACTTATCTTATGCAGAAGGGGGGTCTGTGAATGATGCAATCGATCCTGCTCGTTGTAGGGTTGTGTGCCAGTCCTTTAAACAAGCTTTGGAAATAGTTTGGTCATGCAGGAGAGGGGCGCTGATGGCTAAGCTGGATATTGAATCAGCTTCTCTTTTGTTGTCTCTGCACCTGTACTAGCGATGGCGGCCGTAGCTCTGGATCAGGCCCTTTCTTACTATAGAAACTTTTGTGCCATTTCTACTTTAAGCAAGGATGATGCAGAAGTTTTAGGGTTTGCCCTTAAATCTGAGTGAAGGGAGTAGCCTCCATGACCTGTACAAAAATCTGAATTCAGTGGCACCATACTCATGCTGCTGCTGTGCTCACAGTTCTGAGTAAAAATTTAAAAATTATACAGTTTAATTATACACATGAAAGGTCAACTAAAATTTAGCATAACAGTCAAAGGTATCCATATGATGTAATATTATATAGATATTGAAAAATATTAGCATTTTATACGCATATTATCCAATTTAAGCATCGTCCATTGTGTACTTCTACTACGATATGTGTTTTTTGTAAAATGAAATGTATTCCTGTGATGAAAATGTTGCTTACTTTAATTATTTAAATTGTAATGGACATTGTGTATCTTTAAATATTTTATTCCCAATTTAAATTCCCTTAGGAACCTAATCTTATGGTGTTTAAATATATAATCAACATTATATCAATGAAAGTATGGGGTTTTCACAAGGTAAGATAAAAGAGCTTAGAATATATTACTGGGATAAACATTTAACTTAGCAAATTTCTGGAATACTTATTTATTTGTTATTTTCTTTATGACTTAACATTGATTTTGTTATGTAATCTGCAAAACTATTGCATTATTTCTCAGTTCCTTACTGAAATATTTTCCTGCAGATAAATACAACAATGACTTCTAAATATGTATTAAGATTTAAGTTCAACTATTGACATCAATTTGCATCTTGCTTTGATATTTAGCAGCTTAATAGATGTAATAATGAGATCCATAAAAAGAGATTAGTATACAGCAGTTCCTTGACACGAAAACAAAACTCTAAACATTTTTTTGCTTGAATTTTGCAGCTTTGAAACGGTTACTTATGACTACAGGCGTGATTTGTGTGAGAATTGTCTATACTCTCAGTTATAAATACACTACATACATACATACATACATACATACACTAGATTACAAACTGACAAAAACATTATTTAAAAAATATTGGTGATAGATAGATAGATAGATAGATAGATAGATAGATAGATAGATAGATAGATAGATAGATAGATAGATAGATAGATAGATAGATATCCTGAATCTGAGAATATTAACTTTTTGTAATTACCTCTTGAACAGAATTAATTACATTGCAGCATGAAGACCAATGATTCCTTGGTGACTGAATTTATAATTCTAGGCCTTTCTACACGTCCAGAATTAGAAACATTCACATTTATCTTTTTTTTGATCATTTACACAGTGGCTTTGACCGGTAATACTACTATGTTTATTCTCTCCATTACTGATCCTGGTCTGAACACACCTATGTACTTCTTCTTAGCAATGCTGTCCTTTCTGGATATCTGCAGCACATCAGCTACTTTACCTAAGATGCTGATGGGTTATGTGACCAAATCTAAGGTCATATCATACAATGAATGTGTTGCCCAGTTATTTTTTTTCACCTGGCTTGTGGGAGTGGAGCTTCTATTACTTACGTTTATGGCATATGACCGATACATTGCTATTGGCCATCCTTTGCGGTATGCTACAATAATTAATAAAAGAGTCTGCATTAATATAGCAATCATTATCACAGTTATTGGCTTACTAAATTCTATGGCACACACGTACTGTACCTTCCGGCTCCCTTTTTGTGATAATAATAAGATAAACCATTTTTTCTGTGAGATAATGCCTTTGCTAAAACTTGCATGTGGAGATACCTACATTAATGAGATTGTGGCATTGACTGCTGATTTTCTATTTGGCATTTGCTGTTTCCTCCTAACTTGTATTTCTTATGTCTTTATAATCAACACAATACTAAAGATTCGTTCTGCTGAAGGCAAACGCAAGGCTTTCTCCACTTGTGCCTCACACATAATAATTGTGTCCATGTATTACGGAGCTGTCATTTTCACCTACATTCGCCCCAGGTCTAGTCTTTCTTTAGAAAAAGATAAAATTGTGTCTGTTTTATATGCTGTCATAACCCCCACCCTGAATCCTATAATATACAGCCTAAGGAACAGAGATGTTAAAAAAGCACTCAGAAGGGCTGTTAAGAAACTGGTCAATTTAAAGCACGTAAAGAAAAAGATTGGCAATAGCTTATAGTGATATAACATGTTATTCACCACAATGTCTGAATTTTCATAGGATTTTTTTTGTTTCATGTTCAAATTGTATTAACATAATATCAAAATGTAATAGATATGTATTACATATGTGTATTTTTCTTTCATTACATATATTGTTTTCATTTAATTGCAAGATTAAAAGTAATGTGCAGCTGAAAAGTGTTAAATATTTCCTACTGGCTCCTGAAGACAGTCTAGATGCCCTTCACCTAGCTACATGTTTTTACTAACACTATAATAAAGATCATAGTTTTACATAACCTATTTATCAAAACTTTCATTAGTAAATATTACATATCTTTGAGGTTTTTCTGTGTCTATAGTTAAAAACAATTATGTTTGTCAAAGTTAACATATGATTATATAGAGAAAAATATTGCTTTATTAACCTTTTTCCTGTGAAACGTAACTGTTTATATATACTGTTTAAAATTTAGGATAATCAATTAACAAGGTAAGAATTGCATAAATAAATTAATATACCCAGTAATACTTTGCCCAGTGTCTGAACACTCCTGACTGCCCCATTGGTCACAGAAATACTGTACTATTATATTCCATAAAACTTTTGCATAAAGCTGTCAAACAGCCCTTGTTACTTGTATATTGTCTATGACCACATCCACAGAAGTTCTTTATACATTATATACATTTCTTTACAGTAAATAAAGACTATTTAACCGAAAATACAAGACTTCAATAACCTTTTTAATTTTGTGTTTTCTTTATGATAAGTATTTCCTTTTTCTAAAGTGCATTGTTTGCATTGTTGAATCTCCATGAAGAAATTCTACCATCATTTATGTATGGACATATAGGACTGGATTTATACACCCGCACCTTTTCCGTGCATGCGGGGGTCTGTAATTACGCGAGACAGAGGGGAGTGCACACCCCCTGTCACTCCCCTCTGTTGTGCGGGCATTATGGCAGCTTACGCTGCCATAATCCTGCATTAAGTCTCATGTGCGGATCAGTGGTCCGTACGGCCGCTGATCTGCTACAGTGTGCTTCCCCCCGCCCGAGGAAATGGGCTTGGACAGAACAAAGTTCCGTCCGATACTTTATACGCTAGGGTTACTATAGTAACCCTATCGCAACATCTGGAGGGCGCATTTGCCCTCAAGTGAGTTTATGGGCCTGATCCAGAATAACTAATCCTAGCGACAGCGGGCGTAAGCGTAAGATCGGCTTTTGAGCCGATCTGCGCATGCGCTGGGCAGATGTTGCCCGGCGTTGCTACGGCAACGCCCGACCATGGATCGGGCGTCCGTAGCAGTGCCATAGGGACGCTGGAGGGGACGTCCTCCAGCGTCCCTACGTTAAGGTTAGTGCAAGTGTGCGGGGGGAGGTAGGTAAATGAGGGTAGGAGGGCAGGCTAAGCGGCCATACGCTCCTGTGCGAGCGTATGGCCCCTTCCTTACGCCGGCTGAAGTTAGGGTAGCCTTCAGCCGGCGTAAGGAAGTGGCTATACGCCCACACAGGGGGAGTGCCAATGTAAGTGAACGCCGATACGCTGTGCTTTAGTAAGCACAGCGCATCGGCGTAACTCTGGATCAGGCCCCAGTGATGTAAGATCAGCCTGGGGAAAAGCTATTAGTTTAAAAAATATAATTAACTTCTACATTGGTTAAGCCCTATTTGAGTGATAAAGGCAGATTATTTTTTTCTATTGCACTTTTTAAATTAAGGGGTTTCTATACAAAGGTAAAAGTAAAGAGCTGCACATTACTGTATTTATTATCTTCTTGGTTGCATTACATAGCTGACCACATAGGCTTTGAATAAGGTTTGTAAACCGAAAGTAATTCAAAACAAGACTCATTGGGCTGGATCCAGACTTAAGAAGGAGCTTGAAATTAAGGGCCGTATTCGGAGATCCGTTTCCAGATCGGGCCGAAAATCTACGCATGGCCGGTGCAGGCCAAACCCCCTCACACCCATGACACTCCCCTTTTGGACACTTCAGCCTTTCGTATATGTGCTCCTTACGTACATATCATGATAATCATGCTAACTTTCCATTTCCATTTCATTTAAATGCCTCCCCCACCCATCTTTATTTATATTCTCCAGTGTGTATATTTCCGTCGCATATTCGGACGTATGTATCCACGTGCGATTCACAGCAGAAATAGATCATCAGCTCCTGAAACTCCACAGACCCAAGCACATGTTAGACAAGTCCACAGCGACGCGTTTCGTGTCAGGACTGACACTTTATCAAGCTGATTTAGCAAAGTTACTAACCCCTCCTTTATAGGAGGTTCTGGGTGTGTGGAGTTTCAGGAGCTGATGATCTATTTCTGCTGGGGAATTACCATTGGCGCTGCCTATTGTTTGGAGCCGACTGTCCCGTGTTGCATTGAATGCACCTCAGCGGTCGTCTTGCGAAACGGACTTTAGCTCCTGCAAACAACTTACCCTCTCAGAAGTATCGCAGTTTGGAGCTAAGACCCCTTACTACCACGAACTCTGGAAATTCTTTCGAGTGGATTTGCATCCCGGGCTGGCCACCTGTTACTGCGCTATACTGTGAGACTTACTGATTAGTAGGAGGACGGATACATCATCCCTACAGAAGTTGGGTAACCTCCTACTACATCTATCTTTTGTCTCCTTTATTACCAGACTACATCTTTAACGTTTTGGGACACCAATTGCTCCATCTATACTGCATATATGATTTCAATTGCAGTCCTTAACTCCCTTTAAACCCTTGCACGGTTAGCATTGTGATTGATATTAATCAATTGTCTGTATTCATGATTTTCATGATTTTTTATATGTTTATATATGTTATATTAAATGTAATTATTTGTTTTACACTGGTGTTGTTCATTTCTCAGCCATCACAGTTAGACCTTATATGGTTTTAAGGATTATATAGATTGTGTGATATATAACCTATGTTTTTTCTCAAAAAATACAGCGCTGTCTTTCCCCTTGTGGGTATTTCTTTTTTGCTTCACTCATTAGTACAGGTTGGGTCCTGACTAGACAGCTGCGTTTTTTTAGATTTAGTGAATCGCCGTTAATTTTTACTTTTTGTAATCTATGGTAATTATCTAGTTGTACTTGGTGCATACATTTATACTGTAATTACCTTCAGAAATGGTACAAGTCCATGTAAACCATAAAACAGCTGCTATCCCTATTATATAAGTAGATACACCTGGTCCAGTGTTCGAAGTGGAAAGTTAAAAGTGGCGGCATGAAAATTTTAAAATAATAGAAGTGAATGGAGATTTATTGCTATTAAATTAAATCAGTGGAAAAGGTGGCAGTATGGCATACCCCCATATACCCCCTACCTTCCATCCCTGGATGATAAGAAATAATAAGCAATAGGGCACATACAGCAAGCCTGATCTAATGATAGCATATGTGTTCAATCTTAATATAGCAAAACTATTTTTCATTTGTTCCAAATATTCCAAGATGGCACTAATTTTAAATATACCAGATAGAACAAACAGAAATGGAAAGCCACCCAGTTTCAGGAAGCTGTTGCAGCAAGGATAAGAAGACATCTGTTTCATAGCTCTTTTGCAGGGGTGTGGATCCCCGCTCAGAACGGCCCTCTTTCGATAATTTCGAACTGGCTGGGATTTCGATTGCATATCGATGAGGCATAGCAATCGATCCACTGAGCACCGAGCTTTCGGTGCTCCGAAAAGTAAGCAAACAAGTACCCTAATCCCTTCCCTAATTCTAACCCTAACCCTCCTCTCTCATTAACCCTAACCTTCCCTTCTCCACAGCCTGAACCTAACTCTCCCTGCAAAATAGGGACATCTGAAAAATAACTTTTTGATGTCCCTTTTTCGGAAATCAAAGTTTCTGACCGGGGACTGCAACCACTTCTGCAATAGGAGAAGTAAACATCTTTTTTCCTGCCAGGTGTAGTATGCTGCCGCAAACATTTAGAAAACTGACAGTTAACCTGCCCTCACTTTAGGGTTAACAGTTCCAAGGGTGTAACTATAGGGGGTGCAATGGGTTCAATTTCTATTGGGCCTGGAGGCTTAAGGAGCCTGTATAGGATGCACTTACCATTTGTCCTGGAGCTGCCGCTGGCTGCTTCTTAAGCAGTGTTGTGGAGTCTGTCTTTGCAACACTACAATTAAGGGTCATGGTGGATGGACAGTCTATTCACTGTGACTCTCTAAAGCAGCGCTGCAGAGAAAGATTCCACGCAACTGCTTAAGAAACAGTACGCATCAGCTCCTCTATTATTCCATGCACTGACACTGACACAATGACATCAGTGTCTTTGCAGAGAAGATAGAGGAGTCACCAAGTGTCATTGCTGGAGGCAGCTGAGCTAGGGGACCCCTTCAAAACTCTGATATTCTGATTAGGGATCCACAAAGTTCTAGTTACGCCCCTGTACAGATCGGTAGCCTTCTGGAGGAGAGTGAGTGGGACAGAGCAGAAGAGAGACAGTGGGAAGAACAGATAATTAACCAGGTGGGAGCAGGAGAATATTTATATTTATATAAATTCAAATATATATATTTTTTAATTTCACTTGTATTAATATAAATTCATATATATATATTTTTTTTTATTCCACTTGTCCATCATGTAATTACTGCTTGAATTGAATTAAAAAATGTAGTCACATGCAGAAAATGGTCACAGAATGGTTTAATCTTTCATACTTATCGATTATTTGTAACTAATTATTTTATCCTAGTAAATAAAATAAAATAAAACTAACTAAAAAAATTAGCAAAAAAAATGTTTGGAGTACTCAGATATTGTAAGACCACAGTGAAATTTGTACCCAGTTATAAAACACTGGCAACATTTTTTTTTTATGGTAAGTGATAGATGATGTGCTGGTTGCAATTGCCAGACGTGTGACTTTATTTTTATTCTAGCTTCCCTGTGTATGGGGGGTGTATTTTGGATGATTATCAGTATATATTATAAAATATATCAATTCCTGTTAAAACTATAAACAATTATAAAATATGCTAATGTACTTTCTTGTGATATCAATTACTAAATAAGATCTGATATCATACAAAACAATGGCCCAGAGTCACACATAATAAAACCAGCAGACTTTCGTAGGCTCTGTACAGAAGTTTGCTGGTAAATGGTACTGCGCAATGGCAGTAGCATTATCTCTGCAATGGAGCGCAACAAACTGATACTACACTGCTTGTAGATATGAGCCCCTCACACAGGGGGCATGCCCAACCCCCATTCATAGGAGATACGCAACTTTTAATTTTTCCAGTAATGGCTTGGCTAAGGCCTTACATACAATCCAGTATTTTATACAGAATTGTTTCCATGTAGAATACATGCTGGAGGATCCACAATCTGCACATAGAAGAACAGAGGGGTGGTACCCTGCTCTACTACATGCAGGGCTGTGGATCAGCAATTACATGCTACAGCCTTCTCAGCTGAGGTTACTGTATGGAAAAGACTAACTGTAAATCTGGCCCAATGGGCCTGATCCAGACTTACGCCGATGCGCTGTGCTTAGTAAAGCACAGCGTATCGGCAGGTACTTCCCCCGACATCCCCCCTTCCCTTGTATTTTCCCTTGCGAGGGAAAATACGCTCGGACAGGAGCATATTAACTAAAACCCAACCCTCCCTCATTAAACTACCTCCTCCCGCCTACCTACACTAACATTTGCGTAGTAACGGCGAGGACGCCCCCTCAGCCGTTACTACGCTGAAACTACAGACATATGGCCGGCGCATGCGCAGAACGGCATTTCAGCCGATCTTAGGCATACGCCTGGCGTATTACCACCGGGCAGCGTAGGTCTAGATCAGGCCCAATGTGTGTAATATACAGTCTTCAATAAAAGATTACAAAAATAGTAATAAATATAAGTAGTAAAAATAAGAACAAAATACTGTGGCGCTATATACCTAAGGTTATGGGCAAAGGTCAGTTAATAGGATGTCCACACCCATATAAAGTAAAAATTTATACTTTATTAATAAAAAATACACGCAGTAAAAAGGTTCTGTAGTAATCTCTGTATCAGAGAATATCAGATACTTTGTACTGCACAACTCATTGGCATAGATCAATAATCCATGTAGCTAATTAGCAGTTATAAATTGTCAACAATGAATATAGCTGGATATATACTAAGTGCAAAAGGTGTCTTTTCTTCCGGATATAACATTGGTCGACATGATAGCCTGATGTTGGTAAATATTAGTATTCCAAACAATTCCCAGCATGAGAACAGTGTGCAAGTGGTCCAATCTCTGGCTAATTCGCAACTAGATTGGCAACAAAGTTACTGGGAAAACGTAGCTTGTGTGTAAAGATTTCCAGGAAATACACTGATTGTTCAATAACCTAATTAAGTAGATAGAAATGTCATAAAAGTTAATAGGCACAACAGAGGAGAATAATATGCAGATGGCTTGCTCTCCAGATAATTAACAGCAGAATTCATGGTATAAAAAAAAGAGTCTTAACACTGGTAAGTGGAATTAGCATGCAGATCAAATGTTTTGATTTTCGGCTATAGTCCATGCAGAACCCAAAAATTCGTTTCACACTGCAAGTGCTCACCAAAATTGGTTGGGGTGTGCAATGGAATTAGTATATTGGAACCATCCTTAAGCATTTCGTAGGTATACTTCTTCATCAGAGGGATAAGGCAGGTGATAATCAGAGATCAATTAAATAGAGGACATCTTACTTTGATTGTTTTAAAACAGTTGAACAATGAAACTAAATGGAAGTGGAACATCCAATACATTATCAAGAGCATTCTCTTTATAGACACAAAATAACATATTTTTATGTTCACATATAATTAAATGTGAAAATTCAAAGTGCTATCTTAAAAATTACTTATTAAAACAATAAGATTAAACAACCCACACATATTACAACAAATAAATAAAAGAAATTATAAGGGCACAGTCATTCCCATATATTAAGGTTGACTATAATAAACAGCATTCTGCCATTGACTTTCAGTGAGAGGGGGGCATGGTGTTTGAGGCCCTATATTTCAGAAAGTATTTTACACATTAAGATGAAATTTTCACCAATCTGTATATAATCGTCTCCTGGTGCTACATGCCAAAGTTATATAGTGAAATAATTAAAAATGACAAAACTGGAACAGGTTGAAGTTAAAAATGTTGCCATTTTTTTCTACTTCCTGTTTTGAAAGACCACATTATATTGACATATAATTAGAAAGGCAGAACTCAGCGTAGAGGGGCTCTTTTGACTAGCTGTTTTTTGTTAGGGAGCTTATGTTCCTGGGGAGTGCCTTTGGGGGGTGACATTTGAGAGAAAATGACAGTTTATTTACAATTTAGGAAAATGTGCCCATTATAGGGATAGGAAATGTCACAGATTTCATAACGTTGCGAATGTCAAGTAAGAGCCCTCTGCTGGGTGCACTGAGACTGCCTTCACATGAGAGTTGAAACATGGCCGACTTCCCTCACATAGAGATTTTCCTCTGTAAGCAACAGATAAGTAGGGGGGGGAGAAGGCGCTCTTCTAAAATGAGGAGATTACAGCAGCCCTAAACACAAGGGGTACCACTTAATGCCCCAAAAAATACAATGGAAAATAGTAATATGTGGTGAGGGCGCTATTGGGGGAAGGACGGTTGAGATAAAGCCAGATAAAAAGCATAAGAGAAATCAAAATGGGATGTTCATAAAACTTCTATAACATAAATCAAGCCTAAAATACTAAAAACCATCAGTAGGTGGCACAAAAGTGCTTTACAGAGATATATGAAGCATATGAATAAAAAATACCAATTCAAGCCTGAGATACTAAAAAACTGACAGCAGATGTCGCTAAAATGCTTTCCAGAAATATTAAATCAAAACAGAACTATTTTTGCTCTAAACAGACACAAAGTAATTTTTGCTGTGATTGGATATGATGTAAGTGTGAGAAAAAGAAATTTCACTTGGAATTCAGCAGAACTGCTGTCCTGGGCTTGGATGTTCGATGGTGAACGTCTCTTAGGTAAGGTGAAGTGTTCAGCAGTGGATCAGCTGTGAAGGATCTCCGTGCGAATACAGTTCTTTGATAATGTCCTTCCCAATTTCCTCCAAGGGCCTCATTCACTAAGCTCTAATTGCTAAAATTGACGTGATTTTTAGCTTAAAATTCGCCAAAGGCGATTCACTAAACAAAAAAATCACGTGAATTTAGTAATTTTTTATTCGCGGGTCCGCAAATTGCGGTCCCGACTTTTTTCCATTAGAAACATAGGATGTTTATAATTCACTAAATGAGATTTCACCGATTCGCGGTGAAATCGCATTGAAATCAAAAGACATAAAATCGCATCTCTAGAGATGCGATTTTATGTTTTTGTGCCGATCGCGACCATTAAAACACATGTCTGTATAACAGACATGTGTTTTAATGGTTAAAAATCCTTAGATCGGCATGTGTACAATGTGTCTCCCTGCTGTAGTCATTGAATTACAAGGATCAGCAAAGGTGATCGTTGTAATTCTTTGGTTACAGCATGGATACAATTGTATCAATGCTGAACTGCGTGTCGCGTCTGTGTAAAAAAAAAAAAATTAAATAAATAAATAAACCCTTTTAAAAATTAAATAAAGTGTTACATATGTAAATAAAATAGTAAACCTAGCTAACATTAACCCCTACGTGTATGCACTTACCTTAGGAGGTCATCTCTCCTAATCTAAGTGTCTAAAAAAAAGTGTGACATGTGTAATAATAAATAAAACAAATGTAAACTCACCATTAGGTGTCCGGATCTTGGGAGCCTTCAATATTCATTAATCTGAAGTCTTCTTCTTGATTCTTTCGAAGTCTTCATCCCTGCAGAGGACGACGGCAGCTCCTCGCCTTGATCTCGAAGAATTCTTACTAAACTCCCACCAGTAAAAATTAACAGTAGAGTAGTACTGTTAATTTCTTTAACTTTAGAGCACCCTCTACTGGTGGGAGTTTAGTAAGAATTCTTCGAGATCAAGGCGAGGAGCTGCCGTCGTCCTCTGCAGGGATGAAGACTTCGAAAGAATAAAGAAGAAGACTTCAGATTAAGGAATATTGAAGGCTCCCAAGATGCGGACAGCTAATGGTGAGTTTATAAAAAATTTTTTTATTATTATACACATGTCACACTTTTTT
>WWET01002919.1:134643-156806 GCA_011038615.1 Limnodynastes dumerilii | reverse complement strand
GATGGCCGCGATGACCCGCCATTTGAATTTTGGGGAAAAAATTCGAGCTTAGTGAATGAGGCCCCAAGTGTGAGCGGTTGTTCCCTCTTGGGGGAGGGGATACCAAAGTGCTCCCCCCGAAGGGGTAGGGGTGGGTAAGGAACAGGGAAATAAAAACCAAGGATCAATATAAGTTCAAAGAAAATGTATTCAAAGCAAAGAAACATAAAATAAGAAGTGGGGCAATGACAGTAAATATACTTATAATACACAACGATAAAAGGCAGTGACAGCGGCGAGTACCGAATTGTTATAACACTGATGCGGTCTACTAGCGATGGTAAGGCTCCTGGGAAAAGTAGCAGAGACGGAGGTGGAGGGACACGGAACACTGGACAACTGCAGGGGGGAGAAATGGCTGCACATATTCACATATAGATGGCTGTAGTAATGACTACACATGTAAAGGGCCCGATTCAATTAGCTTCGCACTCGCATATTTTGGTGGTATTTATACTCACCCATTTATTTTCGGAAAACAGCGCCACCGCCTGACCAGACCACCGGAGTGGTGAGTAACCCTCTTCGGGAACTTAGGGTTAGGCTGCTGGGGGGTGACTTAGGGTTAGGCTGCGGGAGGGGGGACTTAGGGTTAGGCTGTGGGGGGTAACTTAGGGATAGGCTGCGGGAGGGACTTAGGATTGGGGTAAGGGAGTAGGGAAGCCTTACCTTTAAGGTGCTCCGGGAATCGATTGCTATGCCTCTTCAAAAAAGGGCCGTTCGCTTACGGGAACCCACACCCGATATGTGTAATGTGCTGGATATCAGGGTATGTACATATATGAGATTGTATAGTGTCAGTGTAGAGTGTGTTCTGTGTAATGTCTTGGGTATTAATGTCTGTACATATATAGGTTGTATAGTGTCAGTGTAGAGTGTGTTCTGTGTAATATCCTGGGTATCAGTGACTGTACATATATGAGGTTGTATTGTGTCAGTGTAGAGTGTGATATGTGTAATGTGCTGGGTATCAGTGTCTGTATATATAATAGTTTTTTTTTGTGTGAGTGTAGAGTGTGTTTTGTGTAATATCCTGGGTATCCGTGACTGTACATATATGAGGTTGTATAGTGTCAGGACAGTGTGTGATATGTGTAATGTGCTGGGTATTAATGTCTGTACATATATGAGGTTGTATAGTGTCAGTGTAGAGTGTGATATGTGTAATGGGCTGGGTATCAGGGTATGTACATCTATGAGGTTGTATAGTGTTAGGACAGAGTGTGAAATGTGTAATGTGCTGGGTATCAGTGACTGTATATATATAAGGTTACATAGTGTTAGTGTAGAGTGTGATATGTGTAATTTTCTGGGTATCACTGTCTGTACATATATGAGGTTGTATAGTGTCAGTGTAGAGTGTTATTTGTAAAATGTGCTGAGTATCAGTGACTGTAAATATATGAGGTTGGTTAGTGTCAGTATAGAGTGTGATTAGTGTAATGCACTACCAAATCTGGTGCAACTCACTCTATGATAGTTCTGAATCTGCAGCAAACCACAGGATGTGATAATTTATCATGTCTGTATAGCTTAAGGAACACGTCCATTAAGGCTCCAGCCTTAAAGTCATAATTCCATTGCTTTTTAGAGTTTAAATGTTTTTAAATTTTGTGTCAATATAGTAAACCTTAATCAGACATGTTAAATCGCAAGGTTTTTTGTCTATCTAATATAGATAATACATTTAACAAAATCTAAATGTAAAATTAACAAATAAAAAGTGAAAAATTAAGCATATAACAATAAAGAAACTCCTTATGTATGTACATATGTGACACTTTGTAACAGTTCTAAAATACTGCCATGTTGTGGTATACATGGCTGGCGTTTATGAGCTCCGCTACTTGTATATTTCAGGAAATGTGTAAGAAGGCTGCACTAATTCTTTGCAGCCAGTAGCTGGAGTTTTAGCTAGTAGTGTACTACTGTACTAGTGTACACTACTTTAGTGTATACCAATGAACACTGTAGAATAAGAAGTGTGCCCTCTGCCACAGTAACATTCCACAATATAGTGTCAGATACAGTATTTTAGATGTACTGTATAATGTATTGATTATGGTACCATAATCAATACATTATACCATGTATAATGTACATACCATATTTGTCATTGACTTTATTTGTTGGGTGTCCCCTGTAATGAGTTTCCCTTCTGTTTTCTGCGCTCCTGTGTTTGTAGTACATTACTGTATATTTTACATCCAGTACTATACATCACTTCACTTAGAGTTTCCCCTTATACTATAATAACCATTATATGACGTTGCATTTAGTGACGCCATTTAATTCAGCGTTATGTCACTAAATTAAGTGGCGCCACTTAATTCAACATCATATAATGGGGAAGTCTGCCGGCACTGTGAGTGGCAGGGGAACGCAGCAGGAACCTTCGCATTGACAGCGTTATGACACTGAATTAAGTGGCATTTCTCTGCGTAGTAGACAGTATTGTTAGGTTTCTGCTGTGCTCCCCTGTCACTCACAGTTCCGAAAGACTTCATAATTGAGCTCAAAGGCAAATTATGTAAAAAAAGAAAAAGCACCAGGGCCACCATCAGGGTGGGACAGCCAGGCCTAGTGTCCCTTGCTCGGGATAGCCCCAGGCCTCCTCTCTGTCCTGCCCAGGACACTAGTAGAAAAATCGCTTTGGTTTTGTTTCCTCTCCGGGCATCCTCTGGTCAGACACTGACAGGCTGTCAGGGAAGCCTATGAGTCATCACAGAGACATAGACGGAAGTCTCCAGCTCTAGCGATGACTCATTCACACTGTGAGAGAAACTCTCTCTCATGGTGTGTCATGTGACCTCCCAGGCTGCCGGCTGCAGAGACCAGAGACCTTCTCCTGCTTTTGCACAGCCAGAGTGATAAGGTAAGAATTGTGGGTTGTTAGTTTTTAATAACCAAATAACCATAAGCATTTTACTAGTCAATGAGGAGGATGTATGGAAGTTATTAATAATAATTCAAAATCTTATAAGATTTTACAAAAACAATATAAAAATATGTGTAAGATAGATAGCCCTAATAAATGCAGGGATAGCAGTATTCAGTGTGAAATGTGGGTGATATAAATAGAAATTGTAAAAGAAGTATGAACTCCACCGGGCGCTAAACTAAGGCTGCAGCTGATATAATCAAAACAAATAGGTTCCACACAAACCGGATACAAAGTAGCAAACAGAAAGTTTTGATGGTATAGCGCTGCCCGAGACAAATCAGTATGAATGAATTCCTCAATGAGGTGACGTTCACAAAAGCCTTTGTATTCTGGGATATGAATCCCCTCAAGGTTACCCAAACAATGGTACCATAAAAAACAAAGGATAAAAACAAAAGGTAATTAAAATACAATTTATTAAAACAAATGAATAAAACGGGGGCAGGTCTAGGAATGACAGCGGGGGCTCTATTCCTAAAAGGAGGCGTCCAATTCACCGCACAATGGTAAGACGGTCCCGGGACAGGTAAGTTGACAACTACCAAGAAGGAAGAGACACCGCTGCTGTTCCACGACTCAAAAGAACCCCCACACCGACGCATTTCAGCCGGATGCTCCGGCCTTTCTCAAGGTGATGTAGGTAATGACCTCAACTTTGGGATTTAAATACCCCACCCTCTATTGCTATTGGATATGAATTCAGACCAATTTTAAAGGGGCAGAACAACAACAGAATATAAGTACAAGTAAAGATACAACTTTCGGTTTACATTTTTTACAATAAAATACAAATATATTTGCAGTTTAAACAGATATAGTGAATCTCAGCAGCATGAATTTCTTCAATTGATTTGTTTTACAACCAGTAAACGAAAACTTTTTGCCCAGAAATGCATATATAAAACTACCACACAGAACAAGTAACATACGTAGAAAGATAATGAAAGATAAGAATACATTTTCACAGTATATATTTCTTCCATTAAATGAAATAGATAAATCGATGTAGATAACGGGTAATGTTAAACCTACCAATCATTTCAATGATAAACATACAGACAATAAATGACATACCAGGCGCCCGCATAAAACGACCATAATATGCGTACATCGCCTGTAGGTGATCTCATGACAAAGAAATCATTATTTGGTTGCAATATCACTGTAATTTATGCAGTAGAACCATCAGGGGGATATTTCCAAATTAATATAAAAAACATAATATAACATGAATGGGAAAAAAATCTTTACAGTGAGTAAATAAATACAAATTAATTTAAAAAACATTTCAATTCAAAATCAATATTTAAACCATAAGGGTGTAAAGCAGTGCTTCCCAAACTTTCTCAGTTCAAGGCACCCTTAGGGTCTCCATATTTTTTTTCAAGGCACCCCTAAGACAAAAACACAATAGAATACAATAGGAAATAGAAACATTTCGAGGCACCCCAGCGAGAGCGTCGCGGAACCCCTGGGAGACGCGGCGCACAGTTTGGGAATCTTTGGTGTAAAGTGTTTAAATTAAATATCCATCGCATTTCAGAGAAAGCTATTTTTTTGGAAATGTCTCTATTTTTCCAAGTTTTTGTGACAGTTTCTATTCCCCAAAACCAAACTAAATCAGCAGCTGAACAATTGTGGCATTTTTTTTAAATGGGATGGGACAGAATGTGTTTCCACCCCATTTATTATATTTCGTAAATGCTCACAAAGTCTGGTTTTTAATGGACGTGAAGTACGGCCTATATAAAACATATTACATTTACATTGCAAAAGGTAAACAACATTATGAGTGTTGCAAGTGAAAACATTTTTTATATCATAAGATTTTCCCCCAACTGTGAAAGCAGTGAATTTAGACCTATCCATCTTTATGGTTCTACATGCAATACATAATCCACATCAGTGGAGCCCAGTGGTACGAATGTGACTTATCTTATCCTTAGTTGGAAGAGAACTTTACTAATATACTCTTAACATTATCTGCCCTTCTATAAATGAAGGAGGGCTTATTAGGAAGGGATGATCCAATAATGGGGTCATTTTTTATAATCCCCCAATGCTTCACAAAAACATTTTACATTTTTTTATGATTTGCATTGTATTTAGTACAGAAGGCCCATTTACTATTCAGAAGGGCTAAAAGAAACTGTAGGGAAGTTAAAGTTTTGAACCAACAATTAGAGGAAATGAAAGAGAGATTTGTCCCAAAAAAATTATGATGTTTCATTTTTAAATAGTGTACAAGATCAAGTTCAAAATCAAGATTTGGATAGACAAGATATCTTGAAAGGTAAAACATCAAAATAAGAAAATAAATATAGTAAATGGGCCTTCTGTACTAAATACAATGCATATTATAAAAAAATGTAAAATGTTTTTGTGAAGCATTGGGGGATTATAAAAAAAAGACCCCATTATTGGATCATCCCTTCCTAATAAGCCCTCCTTCATTTATAGAAGGGCAGATAATGTTAAGAGTATATTAGTAAAAAGTTCTCTTCCAACTAAGGATAAGATAAGTCACATTCGTACCTCTGGGTTCCACAGATGTGGATTATATATTGCATGTAGAACCATAAAGATGGATAGGTCTAAATTCACTGCTTTCACAGTTGGGGGAAAATCTTATGATATAAAAAAAATTTTCACTTGCAACACTCATAATGTTGTTTACTTTTTGCAATGTAAATGTAATATGTTTTATATAGGTCGTACTTCACGTCCATTAAAAACCAGACTTTGTGAGCATTTACGAAATATTAAATATGCGGTAGAAACATATTCTGTCCCATCCCATTTTAAAAAATGCCACAATTGTTCAGCTGCTGATTTAGTTGGATTTTGGGGAATAGAAACTCACAAAAACTTGGAAAAATAGAGACATTTCCAAAAAATTAGCTGTCTCTGAAATACGAGGTATATTTAATTTAAACACTTTACACCCTTATGGCTTAAATATTGATTTTGAATTAAAATGGTTTTAAAATTAATTAGTATTTATTTATTCCCTGTAAAGATTTTTTTCCCATTCATGATATATTATATGTTTTTTATATTAATTTGGAAATTTCCCCCTGATGTTTCTACTGCATTAATTACAGTGATATTGTAACCAAATAACGTTTTCTTTATTATGAGATCACCTACAGGCGATGGCAGTATTCAATAATCTTCAGCGTGAAATCTGGGTGGTATACACAGAAATTGTGTTTGTATATACATAGCATTAATGCATACAAAGGTGACAGATACTGAAAATTCCCAGTAAAAAATCAGTATATGATACATATGAGATTTAGCCTGTTCAAAGTTATGAGTCCATTAAATGTTCTATGTTCTCTGTCCATTTCTGGTGAATAACATTACCAGAGCACCACTGTGAGTTGACAAAACATTATCCCAGAGATCAAGGCCGGAATGGACGGAGATAGGATGTGCTCCAACTTCTATTAGAGCACCCGGTGTCCCATGTTACCCAGATAAAGAAAAAACAGAGTGTGAGTAACGAACCTTATCATACAGTGTGATTTAAGGAATATTGTGCAAATTATTAATAGCGCATACATTACTCCTATTACAGACTTTCAGTTTCTTATAATGTACTCAAAACTTTGAACTAGCTAAATCTCATATATATCAAATACAGATTTCCACTGGAAATTATAAGCATCTGTCACCTTTGTATTGATTAATGACATGTATATACAAGCACAATTTCTGTGTATACCACCCTCATTTCATACTAAAGATTTTTGAATACTGCCATCTCTGTATTTATTAGCACTGTCCAAGTAACACAACTCTGTATTGTTATCATTCATGCATTTTATAGTGAATAATCTGTGTCTATACTGGCTGCTTGTGTCTATACTAGCTGCTTTTTCTATAACAAAATTGTGCACAATTTAAAATAAATAAGTGCATCTTACTTATTTGCCAGCCTGTTATGACAGAATGGCCAAATACATACAGAGCGGCACTCTGAGATTATTAATGTACTAGGAGTACATCATGGCTTCTGTTTTCAGTTTTAATGACAAAAGTTTTGCCATTAAGATTTAAATGCTGGAAACCCTGGACTCCTAATACTTTATTCTAACAATCTCTGAGTGTCACTCTTTTTGTGTGTGTGTGTATGTTTATATCTATATCTAGATATATATCCATCTTGATATATCTATGTCAGTAAGATTTTTTATTTTTTAAAGAGCATATAATTTGGTAATTAAATAAAATTGTAAAGTGTAATATGATATCCAAATCTTGGCATTTAGACAAGGGAGCAACCAGTCATAGATATTTCTTATAAATTAAATGTTTGGAACAGCATAGACCACTTAAAAAAACAATCGGAATAAAACCCTTTCGAAAATGAACCTATTCGCAATTCAGAATTTTCGCACAACGAGGCATTCGAAAATTGAATTTATTAATACAACCATTCGAAATTCATTTGGTTTCTATAATGGGTTGATTCGAAATATTACTGTTTCGAAATAGCAAGCAATTAGGAATTAAAAATATCGAATTGCATAAAGTATAAAATCGATCTATTCGAAATGTTAGCGATTCGAAATTCATATCTTTCGAAAACGATCGCATCGACGAAAATTCGCATTCGGAGAAATTTTTTTCGAAATTCGCATTTTCTAAAATCGCATTTTCTAAGCGGGGACCCACACCCCCTATCTAGCGCTGGGTAATTCTATGCACACAAATTATCTAGCGCTAGGTATTTCTAAGCACATAAATTATCTAGCGCATTTATACTACTTTTTGGTGTCTTCAGTGCTCCAGATATTGATATACCTTTTTGTGGCAAAAGCATTTTGATTTATCAGCCAGTTTGGAACTGACTGGGAGAGAGCGGCCCTTTGGAAATATGGCCATTCTCAGTGGGGACCCACACCTCAATCCCACTCACCCCTACCAACACCCCCTCCCCAGTACTCTTTTCCTTCCTTTGGGCTTCAGTGCGATCACTCAGGCCAGCCCATGTCTTCTTTAACCCCTGGTGTAATGCAGCAGCTTATATTGGTTTGCATGTTTCAAAGTTTCTTGTTATTATTATAATTATTATTATTATTATTATTACTATTATTGATTTTATATAATGTAAAAATTTTAATCAGTTTAATTTATATTTTGGGAACTATAATAAAGAGATTTTAAACATTATTAGAATAAATAAAATATTTTTTAAGAAATCAAAAACCCAACCCTCTAAAAATGTAAAAATAGATTGAAAAAGCCCAATCAAAAAGTGTTAGGAGAAAAGTTTTTGAGCAATAATAATTTTGCTTACTTCTTTATTGCAAGTTTTACCTTAACAATCTTCTTTATTGCTTGTTTTAATTCTTTGTTTCTCAAACTGTAAACAATTGGATTTATCATAGGAACAAGAATAGTATAAAACACAGCACTGATTTTGTCTTGCTGAAGAGCATAAGAAGAGGACTGTGGGCGCAAGTACACTGATATACCAGTAAGATAGAACAACCCAACTGTTACCAAATGAGAAACACACGTAGAAAATGTTTTTCTGCGTCCTGTAGTAGAATTTATCTTTATTATAGCCCTTATAATATATACATATGAGAGAAGAGTTAAAGGGAAACATGGTAAAATTAAAACAGCTCCTATTCCAAATATCATTATTTCATTAGATCTTGTATCATCACAGGCTATCTTCAGCAAAGGAGGAAGATCACAGAAGAAATGTTCAACAATATTAGATCTACAGAAGTTCAATCTAAAGGTATTAATAGTATGCACAGCAGAATAAACAACTCCAATTATCCATGATGCTGAGACAAGCTGTGTACACACCTCACTGTTCATTATGGTAGTATAATTTAAAGGCATGCAAACAGCCACATATCTGTCATATGACATAGCAGCTAGAAGGGTTGATTCAGTAGCTGCCATATACAGAAACAAGAATAACTGAATCACACAACCAGCAAAGGAAATTGTGTTCCCTTGTGCTAGACAGATTGCTAACAATTTAGGTACTATGGTTGAAATGTAACATAAATCCAAAATAGCCAGATTGGTAATGAAAATATACATCGGTGTCTGGAGATATGAATAAGTCAATATAATAAAGACAATCATCATGTTTCCACAAGATCCGATTATATAAACAATCAAAAATATGACAAAAGAAAACATCTGAATTTCATTTTTTTCTGAAAATCCGGTCAACTGAAATTGCATAGGCGATGACTGGTTTCCCATTGTAATTTGCCACATTCAGTATAGTAAATGAAATAGGAATATAATCAATACTTTTATAATTACCCTTATTTCAAAACAACATTGGTGACTTAAATTTATTCCTACAATGCAATTCAACAAATTTACTTCAGTGGGTTATAAACCTCAATTGGTGTTTGAAGTAAAGTATTTCTGATAAAATCAAAAAGATTTGTCTCATAAATAGCACTTACGAGGCAGTATATATATTGCATTAATATTCCAATCACAGTATTACTGTATGACTTTAAGGAATATAATCCTTGTTTCCCAATAAAAGAATGAGCTGGATTTTTTATGGTTTATATCAAGGCTGAAATGCCCAAAGGGATTAATTAACTATGAGACAGATACAATTACTAGATCATTCTGGAATGTTTTTCAATGATAACGAGTGCTTACAAAGAAGCCAATTAAAAGATTTTTTTTAAATATTATTTTGTTCAAATGTCAAATAATGACGTTTATTCATATTTGTATATTTTATACATTTTTTGAGGTTTAGAAGAATTGCAGTTATATAATTGAGATGATGAAACAAATTAAACGTAAAATATGTTGTTTTTAAATATGATGATTTTAGACATTTTGAACCTCATCCATGCTTCCAAAAAGTAGGACTTTTTTGTTAGCATCCATGCTAACCAATTGGAGCACAACCTGCTATAGTAAAAAAAAGTTTTGTCAAAAAGAATGTGATAGAAACACAACCAAAACAACAAATGCATGTTGCATAAAAAGAGGCTCTATGAAAGCGGCCCCTCCAAATAATTCTTATATGCTAAAGATGGATAGCGAAGGAAATATGATAAAAAGCATAAAAACCGTGGAATAGGACTATTTGTGGCGTTAATGTCAGGTCTATTTTACAAACGTCTGATATTAGAGACGCAATCTCTCTCCAGAAAGTTTGAATAGCAGGGCAATCCCAGAAAACATGAAAGATATCTCCAATGTTTCCACATTGGCGCCAGCAGTGCTTGGACTGGTCAGGCCAGATTTTGTGAAGGCGCTCAGGGGTGAAGTACATTCTATGTATTAGTTTGAGTTTTCTTTCAACAAGATCAACACATTTGGAGACCGTGAAAGTCGATGTAAAGATATGTTCCCACTGGGTCGGGGAAAAAGTTATTTTGCAATCTCGCTCCCAATCTAATTGAGATTTTAACTTAGGGAAAGTAGAGTTTAACACCAAAATTTTGTACCAGAAAGAGATAAGTCTCCTACTTGAGGGTTCAGTAAGTTTAGAGAGAAATGGTTCGGGCGGAGGGGCGATTTGAGTACCTCTACAAGAGATTGAATCCCACCAGTGTAAAATTTGTAGATATTTATAGTGCTCTGAGTGAGGTAAGTGAAAGTTGCTTTGTACTTGAGAGAATGGGAGAAGGCCATAGGAATGTGTGATTTGATCAAGTGTAGTAATGCCATGTAGACCCCAGGTCCTAAAGCTAGAATGGGGGATCATTTTGGACAGAGCATTCAATGTGATCTTGGATGAGGGGAGAGGGAATAGCCTATTTGCTACTACACAATTATCCCACGTCTTCAGACTATGCAATATACTTAATAAAGGGGGTGAACCCACAGGTCTCAGAGGTTGTGGGGTCCAAAGAAGATCAGGTAATGGGAAATATCGAGTGATACTACGCTCCAAGTCCACCCAAACCTTTACTCCAGGAGGGAGAGTCCAATCCCTGATCTGTGCCAATGTACTCGCTTGTTGATATCCCATCAAGTCTGGCAGCAGTACTTCCCCAGCTCTGCGGGGTAGATATAGCCTAGTTCTAGCTATTCTGGTGGGGCGCCTGCGCCAGACATAGGAAGTCATCAGGGTACGCAGTTTATTGAGATAGCTGGCAGGAGGGGAATAGGGGATAGTTCTGAAAAAATACAGAATTTTAGGGAGTAGCATCATTTTAAAGGGGGCTATTCGACCTAGCCAGGAGACCTCATACTGCATCCACCCTTTGATTATTTGAGCTAGCTGTGAGGAAAGTGAAATAAAATTACAATCAAAAACCATTGAAATATGGGCAGGGATGGAGATCCCCAAGTATGAAATCGACTCTTTTTTCCACACGTAAGGATAGGAAACTTTAAAATGCATAAGTAGGGTAGGAGGGATATTAATAGGAAGGGCTTCCATTTTAGAGGCATTTAATTTATAAAAAGAGGCCTGGGAAAACTTAGTCAATATGGAGTGTAAAACCGGGAGAGAGGTAGAAGGCTTGGATACAAACAATAGCACGTCATCTGCAAATAAACACATTTTTTGTGTTGTTGTGCCAAACTCAAAGCCAGGGAAGAGAGGAGAGGATCTCACCCTTTCCGCAAAGGGTTCCATTGCTAAGGCAAAGATGAGGGGTGATAGGGGACAACCTTGGCGAGTGCCATTATTAATATTGAATGGTTCAGAGAGAAAGCCATTAACAAAGACTCGGGCATTAGGGGCTGTATACAGTGCTAAAATGGAATGAAGGATTGGGCCATTGAAGCCAAACCTGATGAGGACTCGTCTCATGTACTCCCAATGTAGGCGATCAAAGGCCTTCTCCGCATTAAGTGAAAGAAGGATCCCCTGGCGACCTTCAATATTCAAAAGCTCTACACATCTAGAACACGTCTAGTGGTATCTGTAGCCTGGCGGTCTAGAATGAATCCCACTTGATCAGGGTGAATCAAAGTAGGCATCAATGGCGCAATTATATTGGCTTGTAATTTAGCGTAGATTTTAAGGTCTACATTTAGCAGAGCAATAGGTCTAAAATTTTGGGGGGCCGTAGGATCCTTCCCTGGCTTTGGTATAGTTATAGTTATGACCTGTGTAGATAGCATTTCAGCAGGGAAAGATCCTCCCTCTGAGACTGTATTAAACATATCAGTTAGGAGGGGGGCTATTTGATCCACGAAAGAATGATAAAAATAGGAAATAAACCCATCTGGTCCTGGGGCCTTGCCCTCAGGAAGAACCTTAATAGCGGCTGAAACTTCTGCTACTGACCATGGGGCATTTAAGCCTGTTAGGTTCTCTACACTCAACCTAAGCAATGTGATAGTTCCGAGGAATTTCCCAATAGACTCTGGTGTAGACTGAAAAAGCTCCTGTGAATTCTGCGGGTTATATAGATTAGAATAGTATTCTGCAAAAGAATTTGCTATATGAGAAGGATTCAGAATTTTCCCGAATACAGGAGAGATCAGATGATTGACACAGTTAGCAGATTGGCGAGATCTAAACTTACGGGCTAGCAGTTTTCCCACCCTATTAGCTGAAGAGTAGAATTTTCCTTGGCTTTTTTTTCATCGCTAACTGGGAACGCATGAATAACTTTTTTGGGAGTTCCTTGCGTGTGGCTTCTAATTCTAATGCAACTTAGGGTGTAGGTGACAAAGGCCTGAGAGTTTTGCTTCTGAATCCTTGATCCTAATTTAATGGCCACCCCCCTTAATACAGCTTTTAAGCCACACCAATGAGTAAAAACATTAGTTCGGTTTGGGGAGTTGTGCAAGAGGTAGTCAGCTAGGGCTTTGGTAAGTTCAGTTTTAGGTACCAGGTCTGTCACCAAGCGGTTAGGGAGTCTCCACGGTCTAGGGGGGTTGTTTGCTGGGTGTCCCACTTCCAGAGAACTGGTGCGTGGTCAGACCAAACTCTCGCGAGTATATCTACAGAGGAGGAATGCTGGAGGGCCCAGTTATCTGTAAGGATCAAGTCAATTCGAGAATAGGTTTTGTGGGGAGCTGAATAAAAGGTGTAATCCCTTTCTCCTGGATGTATAACCCTCCATAGGTCAAACAGGTCAAATTCTCGCAAGAGCTTTGCGAACCCAACAGTCTGAGGCTCCCAAGACCGAACGTCCTCACCTGCATGTTTAGTTCTATCATATTTGGGGTCTGGAGCTAAGTTGAAATCACCTAATAATTTGAGATGACCTTTCCTGATGGGGTAAACTTGTTCAAGTAGGGAACGCAAAAAAGGCAATTGGTGAGTATTAGGGGCATATACCGTTACCAGTGTGATCCAGCGAGAGTCTAGTTTTCCAATAAGGATAATATATCTCCCATTTTTATCAGAGATTTGCGAAATCAACTCAAAGTGTAAGTTAGAACGAAACAAGATAGCTACTCCATTTTTTTTAAATGGGCCGTTGGAAGTGAAAATCATAGGGTAATGGTGGTTAGAGAACTTTGGAGGGGATTTGGAGTGAAAATGCGTTTCCTGAAGTGCTACTATGTCTGCTTTATGGGCGTGAAAGGATGCCAGGGCCAATCTCCTCTTGACGGGGGAGTTCAGCCCTTTTACGTTTAAGGTTAAAATATTAACCATAACTATCTAAGGGGATAAGGCTAGGCAGCAGATTAATGTAAATCCGGGGAGGTAATATTAGACTAACTGATTTTGGAGACATGAAGAGACTGCAGTGTGTGTAAGTGTGATCAAAATTGAAAATATCAAGGGGAAGGGAGACAGGAAAAAGGCTTAAGGGACAAAAACCAAACAAGCCCTGTATATCGGGCCGAAAAGGGAGCCACATAGGACAGTGTGGCAACACCAACATTGTGGGGGTGAGATAAACATCTCTGGGGTAACCAATATATCAGAAGGATAAACAATAGCAAAGTAGTCAACTAACAGTGAATACAGTATCAACAAATCAACATAAATATATAAAGTTAACTGACCCATGTATACCCAATCAAATTAAAGACATCTGAACACATGGAGCGAGAAGCCCCCTGACAGAGCAAAGTAATAAAAAGTATATAGGCGAGACACGGGTCATCTAGAGTCGCCGTCGCTTACATTACAACTTATGGTTGCAAAGTCCCAGCTCTTGACCAGTCCGGTTTCAATGGTGCTGGACGAGATGACTTGGACACCTGGACCAGAACATCCCAAGAAGCAAGAAGAGAGAGACCTTCCTCTAGCGTCGATATAGTGTGCAGGCTATTGGAGCGCCGTATCAAAAGCTTCACTGGGAAGCCCCAACGGTACATAATCCCTTGGGCTCGCAGGGCAGAAGTGATGGGATGAAGATCTCTTCTTCTGCTCAATGTGGCTGCCGATAGATCCAGAAGCAATTGTAGCCCCTGAAGCAGATCCGAACCCTCAGAATCCCGAGCAGCTCGCAGGATGTTCTCTTTGGTATGGTAGAAATGAACTCTCATTGATACATCCCGCGGCTGAGATTGGGGAGTCAGATCCGACTTGGGCAGCCTGTGGATCCAATCCATAAGTAATTCTGCTTCTGGAGTGTCAGGAAGGAGCTTGCGGAACAGGGCCTTTGCATACTCAGAAAGGTTTTGTGTAGGGACCGATTTTGGAATACCTTGAATTTTGATATTATTTCTTCTGGCGCGGTCTTCCAAGTCCATTACTTTAGATTTGAGGAAGGCAACCTCCTTCTGCAGGGTTTCTTGTGAGTCAATCAGACTATTATGTGGCTGAACCACTTCTCCCAATTTAGTTTCAAGTTGGTCCGTCCGCTCTCAGTGATATCGGTTCTGATTTCTTCCAGTGATGCTTTAAGATCGGCATTAATATCAGCTCTCAGAGACAGCAACAGTTGATGCATTGTCTTCACGGTCAGTGAAAGGGAGAAAGAAAAAATCAGACAGCCAACACTGTATTGAGATTTCTGGATATCTGGTGCCCACTAGTGGTAATGAGAGATAATTGTAGGGAGCAGTTTTCACCAAAGCAGTAGGGTCAGGATAAGAGGACAGGGAACAACTTCTTACCCAGGTCTTGGGGGCAAGAATGCTCAGTGCCCAAATAGATGGGTTGATGTAGAATAATTGCCAGGTGGTCTAGGGGGAGACTGAAGTGGTCCCACACTGTGATAGGGCCCGCTACTTTAAGACACGTGGTGTCTGTAATGGCGGCCACCCAGCATCTCTCTGCTGCAGCCTGATTCTCCCTCACTCCTTCTGTGGTCTAGGCTCGCGGCTTAGAGGACCTGCGGCTCAACGGTGGGCTCTCCCACTGCCCTCCTTGTCCCAGGTGCTCTCAGCAAACGGGGTGGTAAGCGCAGGGTTGTGGAAGATACAGGACCCAGTTCTCTCCAACACAGCCGCCGCAGGGTTGCTCCAACGCAACGCTTTCCCAGCCAGCCAGTCAGCTGATGACTTTAGGCTATCTGGCCACCGGAGGGTCTCCTGCGTATCTGCAGCCTGCTGAAGCCTGTCAGAATGTAAGAAAGATTATATTTTCCCATCATGTGTTTCCAGCCCCCCCCTTCCATGGCAACACGATATACATTATATTACAACAATTCACTTTGAATATAGCAGCACAGTGTACATAATTTTACAGCAATTTTTCAGCGGATACATCGTTACAAGGGACAATTTTCCAGTGGACACATGGTTACAAAGGGCAATCATTAGACTAGCCATTCAACAAATATAAAAGGCAAAATTGACTGATATGCTGACAAATAATAGTAAACCTTAACAGTTACTAATAAGATAACTTTTTCCTTTTTACAAAGACATCAACAAATATACATGATGTTAATGCAGACTCATTGCATACATAAATATAGTGGTAATGATGACAAGTTTCTAGAAGAAGATCGTTTTTGCCTCATTCTCCAGTGCGCGTGCTCCCTCCTCCTCTGCATCCGGCAGTCCAACGGCGCTGCACCACATGTCATGATGTCACACGATGTGACATCATCACCCAGAGTGCCACGGGCCCGAACCTGCAAGGCATTCAGACCTCTGCTAACAAAGATTTTTTTCTAGTGTCCTTTACAGGACAGAGAGGAGGCCTGGGGCTGTCCCGGGCCCATTCTCTGTCTGGGCCCTGTACACTAGGCCTGGCTGTCCCCCCCTGATGGTGGCCCTGATTCTGGTAGATGAAGATATTGAGGAACATATGTTCAAATATTATACATCAGCCAAGGTTAGATGGCAGTTCTAAAAATATCCAACCACTGTAATTTTTTGTTACGGAATGTGCATATCCAAAGTAAGATGTAGTTCATTGATAAAAATACAGTACCATGCAAAAGTACTAGGCTGGAGTGGAAAAAATGCTGCAAAGTAAGAATGCTTTCAAAAAAAGAATTGTCAATAGTTTATTTTTATCAATTAACAAAATGCAAAGTGAAATTTAAAACAAATCAATATTTTGTGTGACTACTCTTTACCTTCAAAACAGCACCTATCCTTCTAGGTACACTTACACACAGTTTTTGAAGGAAATTAACAGGAAATTGAACTCTGCATTTATGGTCCTCAACATTGCCTGTTTCTTTGTGGTTCTGCAAAAGAGCTTGAACAGCTTGAAAGACACCTTGTTGATGCATTAGAACTATCTTGTATCTAATTGCCATAGTGTATGACTTGTGACATGAAATGGTATTCAACAACCTCACCTTTGTAGCAGAGTTTGGTTGTTTCTCACCCAGTTTTAAGCCTCCTACACAGCTATTTCTGCTTCAGTTAATGACTATGGGCCTGATCCAGACCTACGCATGAGAGCGGAGCGTATTATCACTCCAGCGTAAAAACTTTCACTCCCACGACACTCCCCTTAACTTTACCTCCGTACGCCGGCTGAACCCTACCTTAACTTTTCCCAGCATCGGTACGAATTTTCGTAGCGATGCGCTGATCGTACCAGACTAAGCACGCCCATACTGTACAATTTAAATGGCTCCCCGCCTACATTCCCTAACTTCAGCGTCCGTACTAACTTCGTAATATAAACACGCCCCGTCGTCGGAAAAAACACAAAGAATACGGACGCCTGAATCGCCGCTACGAAAAAGTCTTTGGTACGACCGGAAGTTGTCACTGTGCACATGTGCAGTGCGTTTTTTCTGCCGAATTTACGCTTACGACCAGCGTACGATCGCTTGCGAGCGTAGGTCTGGATCAGGCCCTATGGACCTGATTCAGAGACTGAAAATAAGAGAGGAAAGTTACTCCTAGGCAAAACCATGTTGATTTCGGGGGAGTCATATTTCATCTGTTGCAAACAATATTAGAGTTGAGAGGTGACGTTTTCCAGCCCAAGTCGAAATAGCGGTGTAAAAGTAAAACTGGTTACTTTCTGTATGCAGTAAGCTAAAACAAAGATATATCCCTGCATACAAAGAATACAATTAACTTGACTCTCCCTAAAATCAACATGGGTTTTCCCAGGAGTAACTTTCCTCTCTTATTTTCAATCTCTGAATCAGGTTCTATGTTTCAACCTATATATAAAAATGATGATCATTATTACCTTTTTGGTATGATTGGTTAATCATACACCTGACTATAAACTTACAAATCCCTAACTCGACTTTTTGCAATTGTACCTAGAAGATTTGATGCTGTTTTGAAGGCAAAGGGTGGTCATGGCAAATATTGGTTTGATTTATTTATTTGATTTCTTTGCATTTTGTTAATTGATTAAAATAAACTATTACCTCAATTATGAAAGCAATCTTACTCTGTAGCACTTTTTCATATCTGCCTAAAACTTTTGCACAGTATTATACATAGTATCACATACATAGTGTCACATATTTGTAAGATATAAGATAAGATATGAAGCTATTAAAGCAGACAAATTACAAATAAGTAAATCTAACCCAGAAATAATGGGTTAGTTCCCGCTAAAATGACTGTCTTTCCGAATTAGATACAGCCAAAAGTTCTTTTTCGTCTGTCTCTATTTCAAATAGCAGCCTGAATGGGTGAGTATGCTAATTGGCATACTCACCCATTTATTTTTGGAAGAGCCACCAGACTTGCCACAGGAGAGGTGAGTAACCTCTCGGGGGACTTTTAGTGTTATGGGGAGTGTTAGGGTTAGGCTCTGGTGAAGGGAGTGCTAGGGTTTGGGCCATGGAAGAGAAGGGTTAGGATTAGGATCAGGCTGTGGGTAAGGGAGACTTAGGGTTAGCGCTAGGAGTATGCAGAAGATTCTTGCTATAGGTATCATGACATATTCAAGTGTTTCATAACAAAACTATATTAAATTGCAGGGAAGGCAAATTGTTTTCTTTCCCAAGTAAATAACAATTTAAATGTAAAACTGGCATTTTCCCCTTGTGTTACGTGTTGCTATCATTGATGTGAAATTCGAGCCATGTTCCTGATTATGCCTTTGGTTTCTGTATTTGTATCTTGCTGTGTTTTAATTCTGATTTAATCTCTGACAATCCCTTTGACCATTGACTTTGCTAGAATTAGTTTGCTACTTCTTTCTTTCTAGTTACCATATGATGGGCTCCTGGGATCAGAGCTTGGTCTCTGCAAATAGCAATTTCCACCCAAATCACCTGGAGCTCTGGTAAATAGACTCAGCACACAGATTGTTATCTGTAGCCATCCTTTTCCAATCCTAACTGGCCCATATCTCAATCTCTGACAGTTCCACAAAACACAAAGCCGTATATCATGCTAACAGGCTATTTCCATTTAGTACATCAGGGTCACAAAGTGGTTGAGCACAGAGAATCTATAAATAATCGCACATAAACTGAAAAAGTACTATTGATCAGAAAACAAAGGATAAAACCTAACATCACAAACAAAGACAAGACTTTGAGAAAGGCCAGACAAGCCCAAAAGCCATCAGTAAAAGCACCAGAAGCTATCCAGATTCCTAGGGCTTCACCAATAGCAGAGGTATTAAACAGAGGTATAAAACATTAGGCATAAAACATAAAAATTAAAATGAAATTATACCATTATTTAATATTTGTTTAACAAAGGTAGAAGTACAAAGGTGGTTGAAGAAAATTAAGATAAATAAAGCTGCTGGCCCTGACAGCATACACCCAAGGGTTCTTATGAAGCTACATTCAGAAATTGCTAGACCATTGTTTTTAATTTTTATAAACTCAATTTCATCTCAGCAATACCAAGGTATTGGCATATAGCAGATGTAGTGCCATTGTTTAAAAAGGGATAAGATCACAACCTAATTATAGACTTGTAAGTCTCACATCAATAGCTGGGAATTTTTGCAGATGATACTAAACTATGTAAGGTAATAGAATCTAAGAAGATGTAGCGTCTCTGCAGAGGGACTTGAATAAACTGGAGGATTGAGTGACCAAATGGAAGCTGAGGTTTAACTTATATAAATGTAGGATTATGCATTTAGGGATCAAAAACAAGCATGCAATCTATAAATTAAATAGGGTTAATTTAGGAGAATCTTTAATGGAGAAGGATTTGGGAGTGCTTGTGGACAATAGACATAGCAATAATGCTCAATGTCATGAAGCAGCTGCAAGGGCCAATAAAGTATTAGCATGCATAAGGGGCATAGATGCAAGTGAAGACTGTGTAATTTTGCCACTATATAAATCATTGGTAAGGCCTCATCTAGAATACGCAGTTCAGTTCTGGGCACCAATCCATAAAAAGACATTTTGAAACTAGAAAAGGTTCATAGAAGGGCGACAAAATTGATAAAGGGTATGGAGTCAATGAATAAACGTTAATAATAATAACTATGGGGAAAGGCAAGCCAGTTTAGACATGTTTACTATAGAAAAAAGGCGTCTAAGACGAGATATGATTACTGTATACAAATACATCATGAGTCAATACAGAGAACTTTCAAAGGAACTTTTTACCCCAAGGACTGTGCACGGGACACAGAGTCACCCACTAAGGTTAAAGGAAGTTTCACAACCAGCAAAGATAAGGATTCTTTACAGTAAGGGCAATCAGGATTTGGAATTCACTACCAGTAAAGGTTGTGATGGCAGATTCACTTGATATGTTTAAGAAAGGGTTAGATACATTTTTAGCAGAAAAGGACATCCAGGGTTACCAGGACTGCTAATTTAAATAAAGGACAGTAGTGGGGTCAGGGAGAAATAGGACAGCCATCTTGGGTCAGCAGGGATTTTTATTTATTTATTTTTCCCAGAACTACTGCCATCAGAGGGGAATGATGGGGCGTGCACGCTCATCAATCTTGCGTAATTTCAAACCCCCAAACATATGTAAAGCTTGCTGGAGTCTGGATCCGGCCCATTGTGTATCATTGGGTGTAACCTGAAAATTGTACACACAAGATTGTGCTAAAGCAAGAAAGTATTCCATGTTCCCAATTAAAGAAGTGTTGGTCTTTAGAACTGGCAATGACCTCTAGTAAGAAAGCTTAGCAGGTGCAGGATCTGGTGGTTAGGCAAGGCTGTTGTAGCCCACAGTGAGGCAGAACAGTAGCCCCACCCCCCACTTCAATGGCACTAGAACTCTAGAAAACTGACTCTGGAGAGTAGAAGTATAGTGACTAGGAGTCAAGGGCAAATGGGTCCTAGTGTCTGGAAGTAAGGGCAAAACTCTCAGCTTGCTCTGCAGCTGTCTCCAATAGTGAATAAGCAAATGATTTATTGCTGCAACTGAACATAATCAAGAAAGAGCCACTGGATGTAAGACTCTGGGAGAAACAGAAAATGCGCACAAATTAAGTCCAAACTGGGAAGCAATAATACTACAACTGACCCAGGATAAGAACAGGTTCTACAGAACACAAGACAGGATATCAGACTAAACATGCTGGTTCCACGCAAGGCAGAAAAGTACAATGTAGTTGCATGCAGGGAATCCAAGACTAATCCCAAAGGAGAAGCACAGGTTAAAAATAAAATAATGAAAAGTACTCATTATTTTAGTTTTTCAATAATTTTTTTAAAGTTTTTGCTTTAATAGATAAGCTTCCAAATTTGGTTTTGTTTATCTTCCTATGAACAGAACAACCATTTATTCTTTTATAAATGAATCAGTCACTAACTAGTCCCTAGGAGAGCATTACGTTTTTCAGACTGCATTTTACTGACAAATTAGAGTTACAAATCTTTTGTGATATAAATAGAAGAAAAAAAGAGAATTCACATCAGGGTATAAATATCTGCTACTTTAATATATATAACTTAAAGTCTGCAAGAACTGTGCAGGTACATGTAAGTTATATCTTCACCCATGCTAATTTGTGAATTTTGTTTTATAGGTCTTTGTATCCTGTAAATGCTTATCAGTCCACAGTTCCATGCATTTTAAGGAAGAATAATACAAAAAACTGTTTAACGTATAATGATCGCTGTTCTTATTTAGTTAAGGATTTTTTTATATTTTCTTACATTTTCTCAGAGATAGTCTTTCATTTAAGGACCTCTCCAGTGAATGTTATATGGTGGCAGTTACAAATTTTGGATCGAGGCACGCCTATACTGTTCCTTGTAATATCACGTGATGCACACTTGCGTTCACAATCCTGCCCCACTTTTGGAAGCTGTCAAAATGTCACTCCTGGATCAATACACAATAGCCCACAATTCAATCCGGGTGCTTGGAAATGAACTGAAAAGCAGAGCATAAGAACTTGTTCTTTTTAAGTATTGATATGAGGTACATTCAGAACTATTATGTATGCTCACAGATAAAGATATGAATAACGCACCAGTGAAGGATGAGGAACACAGCATGCACACTTTTAAGTGAAAAAAGAAAGCTAGGTAGCTCACTCTTCTGAAATTCTCCCCAAGACTAATGTGACAATATTAAAAACAACCTTCATTGATCTGCCCTAAAATTATATTTATAAAAATAAATAAATAAAGAAGTGTAAAAAAAGACAAGAAAAGTGATATAAAATAGTTAAAAAATTCTCCCACTGCCAGAATATCACTTCGTTAGTAAACAAAGGGTAATGTTCCAATCTCTGAATATATTAAATATCCTGATATTTACAGTATCAATCCACTCCAGTTTAATAAAGAGTAATTGCAATAAATATCTCTGATGTAATGGAATTTAATATATTAGAATAAGCCCACCACTTGCAATAATTACAGAAGTATGCCCACGCTCAAGTAATTTTTCCGCACATTTCCTTTGAATCCACCACCCTCCAGTTTATATCCATGCCCTCGTGTTCTATTACACCTTTTCTTTTGAA
>WWET01002919.1:83629-100249 GCA_011038615.1 Limnodynastes dumerilii | reverse complement strand
CACACACACACATATACTGTGTAGGGGTAATTTTTAGAGCTTGGGCAGGACGTGGCGGAGCTTATTTGCCGCATTTTTGGGCTCCAAAACGTTTGCAGCTATGATAATATACGTCACATGTATTACACGCATTGGAAACCCCTCTTTCAAAATCCTGCGTTTGCCACTGTTACTGGCTGTGCTGGGCTTCATTTCATGCCATTACTCTAATACATTGTAATAAACCTGTTTGGGTTTGGATTTTATACTCCGTGTCTGAGTGATCTGAATGACCTTCACATCTAATGATTGTTAAATTGTAAAGCACTTCGTAATCTAGTGGAGAAATATAAAAACCTGTCGATAAATAAATAAATAAATAAAATGATATGTTTTATACAAATTTAATGTATGCTGTACACAGTACAACCACCTAAACACACACAACAATGAGCAGTGTGCCCCAACTATTCTTTTTCAGTCTTGCAGACAAAATAATTGCTGATTTAAATTTTCTTGGTCTGCAGACAAAATAACTGCTGATAAAAATTTTTTACAACTAATGACAGCTCTTAAAATAGGATTTTTAAATTGAAATTCCCGATTGACTCCGATTCCGATCCCCTTACCATCAATTCAGGAAGATCGAACAATAGAAACTATGATTTTATAGATGTCAGTTTAAAAGAAAAAATACACCGTTCCCCTTTAGTGACGTAAGAATTTGGACAGGTAAAAGGAAGACTTCAGATACCCCTAGCCCTCACCTTGAAAAAGACTATTCATTAGTTGAAATGCGTCGGTGGAAGCAGGAGCATCTCGGTCAGGACAGGTAGACGGCTTGAAGTGTTCCATTCATTTAGTATGTTATTGGGCCCATTTTTACATCTCTACTAATGTTAGGTCCACAAGTCTTGCCGTTCTACTAGTTCTTTAGAGTGCACTGTAGTTTTAGGGGTAGTGTTTTAAGAAGTAAGAAAGATTTTTTATTTTGGAAATTTTATATGGATTTTTTATGTCTTGTTTAAGAAGAAATATGTGGAATAACTTGTAAGTTTTTAATAAAAATTTTTTGGGAGAATCCCTCTGGGAGCCTTTCTTCTCCATCATCAAAGAAAAGAACCCCCGATAAGCACAAAACCCAAGGGGAGAATTTGTGAGTAGATAATACAGAGTAAATTCAAATTCTCATCTTGGAAAAACAATCTACACGAGATATTGTCTCTCTTATCTCTCCCCATATATTCTGGAGTCCATGAAATCTATGGGAAGGAGCTGAACGCCTGAAGGACTAACCTTTTTTTGAATGCACAAATCACAAGAGATTTATATTGTAAGTAGAACGACTTACCTTTCTTTGAAGTATTAAATGTTCTGCACCAGGAGTCCTTGTATTTTTTGTCTTACATATTTCATATGCGAGAGAAAAAGAGACGAAGACACCATCTAACATTCATCCAGTAATCATCTTTATTTGATTTTGCTTACAAGTCAAGATGTTTTTATTGTGAGTAGAATAGAAACATTTGTTTATTCTCTCGGTGAAGACGTACCACACCATTGTTGTCTCCTTTCCTTTCTTATATATCCCTATCTTGGAGCTTTGTGGAAGAGAGGATTGTTCAGATCAACATTGCCATCTAGTGGAGGAATTAAAAAGAAGAAAGAAACCTCTTTTTTCAACTGCAAGTACTTTCTGCATATATTGATCATTACAAGTACTTTCTTTATATGATTGAATTACTGAACTATTGAACTTATCATCAGTACAAAGGAACTTTTTATTAAATCTGATTACTCAATAATGAGCGCAGACTAATTTCCACCAATCTGTTTACATATTTTCGGGTACTAAAGGGAGACTCTTTCTTCGAGCCTCCTTTTTACTGTGAGAGGGGATAGTGGAATTACCCCTCAGGTTTGAGAATACAGTCTGTAGGTCACCCCTTATCGCTTCTTTATAGGTGGCGCTGAATTGATTGTGTGGTTATTTTTCTTATCTGCCTTTATACATGTTGACTTAAAACACAAATATATCAAATGTTTTACAAAGCTTTGTCTAATATTATTCATATATTTGTTGCTAGTCCCTTAACAAATCCACAACATTGCAACTGTAGAAAGATCTATTTACCCACCAGCCACAAATTATTTTATTTTCTCACCCATAAACAAGCTGTTGGTGTCTCTGCAAGAAGATAATATTTTATTGGAATTCATGTAAATGTACACCATGTGAAGGTAAAAGGAGAGGAGCATGTGTCATTACTGATTGTGACCTGTCTACATAGTTGTTTTTCAGAAATAAGTAATATAATATATATTTTTCAGAAATAAGTAATATAATACATAATTATTACAGAAATAAGTAATATAATACATAATTATTACAGAAATAAGTAATATAATACATAATTATTATAGAAATAAGTAATATAATACATAATTATTATAGAAATAAGTAATATAATACATAATTATGCATTGCAGGGGGTATTAAGCAGAGTATCACTTGTGATTGGCGAATCAGCCTTTAAAAATGCCTATGAAACGTCCACCTGCAGACAATTTTTGCCTTCAGATGAAGGAGATGAAATGTGCGTCAGGGGTTAATGTCCTGAGCGCACCAGGACCACTGTGTACTGCCTTCTGGACATTTCACTTACTAGACAGCTTAGGGACACATACAAACCTTGGATGGGGGAAGCATGGTTGTGAGATCATTAGACTTCAGTAGGAAGTAGGAAGAGTCTCTCCATTGGATTAGTATAGGATGCCCCTGTATTTCTGCAGTTAAGCTGCTGTATCTGGACCTCACATGAATTCACACAATAAAAAACTTTCATGACTGCTGTTTATACATGTAGCTAAGAATCTCTTGTAATACTGAATGATATAATGAATATATGATTGTCATGAGTGCAGGGATATATTAGGATTTGAATGCATGATTTATTGTGCTAAATTAATCCTGTATTTTAATTTATTGTGAATTATCTGTCATTATTTTTTTTTATTGCATATTTTAAGGAGTAATAATAAAGACTGATTGTTTTCATTAGTACTAAGGCTGTGGTTGTAATTTGTGTGGAGTGCACATAAATGGCCTAAAATTTAAACCTTTTTCTTCCTCTTTGTCCCATGAGATTATGGCCACAGTAGCATCTTGAGTATAACGTGGTATATTTTGTTTTTTAGTCCTGTGAAATTCCCAGTTTCCTCTGTTTATACATAATTATTACAGAAATATAAGTAATATAAATCAGTACTATAAGACATTGCAGTATTTCATGCATATAATTATTAAACCGCTACATTTAGTACTTATTAATTGACTATACATATTTATATATTTTTTCCTTAAAACTAATGTGATGACCAATAATGATAAAATGCTGATGTATTTCACTGACTTTAATGTTCAGTGAAGTAGGTTTGGAATGTAATTCCAATAACAAGTGCCTTGATGTCTTATAATAGCTTCTTACAACAAACCTAAGATTTTATATATACTGAGATATATGGTATTTTTCCATTTTTTCCCATAATGCAATTATACAACAGTGCTCAAGGGATAGAAGTCAGTATGATAAAACTCAGAACACAAATAATATAAACATATATTTAATATGCTTTAAATTGTCCACAAGTCAAACTTTTAAATAAAAGATATTTTATATTTTCATATAAAAGATCTCCTTTAACACACAGAAAAAGTGTTCACATAGCAGATATTGAATTTATTGGTTTATAATTTGGTCAAACATTGATTCTAAATTATTTTGCTTTTATAATATTCCGTGGTACCCTGATAGCTAACTGATACCCTCTTAAGACTGAAAATGATCGGATTGAAAGAATGGACTGCTTTTCACTGATTGTTTTTGTTACTCAGCTATTTCTGTGATATCTTATGAGTGTATTGTTTTACTGCATTCCTTATATCCTGGTTTCTCAAGCTGTATATGATAGGGTTAAGTAATGGAGTGACTACAATATACAACAAAGACAACAGCTTATTAACATTAAATGACTGGTTAGTGGAAGGCACCACATACATGATAATTAATGTTCCATAGTACATGCACACTACTGTCAGATGGGAACTACAAGTGGAGAAAGTCTTATATCTGTCAGCGGAGGTGGTCATTCTAAGGATAGTAAGGATAATAGAAGTATAAGACCAAGTGATCACTATAAATGGCCAGAGTGTTATAACAACTGAAAAAACAAGAGCTACAAATCTAACTTGAAATGTATCTGAACAAGATAGATTTAAGATTGGTTCTCGATCACAGAAGTAGTGATTAATGATATTAGAACCGCAAAACTGCAGCTTACTCATCAATACAATTGTTCCAACAGTAGCCATTAGGCCAATCACCCATAACCCTAGTGAAAGGAAGAAGCAGAGTCTTTCATCCATAATTGATGAATAATGTAAAGGTTTGCAGATGGCCAAGTAACGGTCATAGGACATTACAGCAAGAAGAAGGCATTCAGTAGTTGCAGCCGTTCCAAAAAAATAAAATTGTAAAAGGCATTTAACAACTGATATAAGGCCTTGATCTGTCATTAATAAATATAACATGTTAGGTACAATATTTGTTGTTAAAATTATTTCACATAAAGACAAATTACCAAGGAAAAAATACATTGGATTGTTGAGCTGTTTGCAGACAGAAACCAATGTGATAATTAAAAGATTACCTGACATTGTAAATACATATGTCAGTAGAAACACAATGAACAGTAATGTTTTAGAGGTGCGAGATAGTTGAAATCCAACCAAGATAAATTCTCTGATATTGATATCTGTCTGGTTCCTTTCCATGATTGGAAGACAAGTATATATGCTCTGAGTGAAATAAATGAATACAAAATGAGTTAATATTGTACAGTATATAATATTTATGTAAACTGTAACTAAGAAGAAAAATTCTAAAAGTATTTTATGCATAACAACACTTTTTTTTGACAAAATAAATATGTAGAGACCTACACTGCAAATGGTGAACTGAAAATAAGCCAATTTTTTTTGTATAGCCCATTACATTTATATACTGCATATACACAATATAATTTATTATTATTATTATTATTATTATTATTATTATTATTATTATATTATATTTATTTTTCTATACTTCTATTTTCTGTGCTCAATAGTGTTTTACACACATACACACACACACACACACACACGCACACACACACACACTTACATATGCAGAGTCACATTACCAAATCATCATGGATTGCAGTACAGAGTGTGCTGCAATAATCACAAACCATGGATGCAAAAAGAATTTTACCTTGCTTTTATTGTAACTATGGAAAATGTCTGCAAACAAATGTTTGCCTGTTATCTATTTAATTTACCAGCGACATATATAATAATGAAGCTCTCTTGGGGTTAATTAGGTGAATCTCTATGGTCACAATGCCAAAACAGATTAATTATAACAATACTATACTTATCATACATCCATAAATTTGAAAAGAGATATCTTTTGCATGAAATATACTTTTAATGTGCTAAATTATGATTATACTTCTTGATTATATTATCATATATGGAAAAGAACATGCAGTGAATAAAATAGTGAATTCACTGAGAGGGCTTGAGAGTAGTGATGTTCACTGACCCCCGTGTTTTAGTTATATTAAGTTTGTGTTTTGCTTTTGGGTTTTGCCAGAACCACTCTCAATTTACAACAAAATGCTAAAAGCACATAATTTGTCTCTTTTTTTGTTTCTATATTATTATTACCCTGAATATTTCCAGTAATTTCTAAAAGACCGCATATACGCAATCTACGTATAGAAACGATACGCAGATTACGTACAATAGCTACTACGCATGCGCAGTAGCTACTGTTTATTGAACTACGTCCGTCTATGGAAGACGGACGTAGTTCTGGATCCGGCCCATATTGCTTGGAGTGCAGGTGGTAAAGTTGTTTCCCAATGATAACTGGTGTCAATAGACATTTATCAGACTATCTGGAGCCGCATAGAATCAGACATCAGTTATTAAATTAAGTTTCAAGTTTTCGTAAGGGATATGGAGAAAGGGAGGGGGGATAGAGGGTGGTGTGTGTGTGTGTGTGTGTGTGTGTGTGTGTATGTGTGTAAAACACTATTGAGCACAGAAAATAGAAGTATAGAAAAATAAATATAATATAATAATAATAATAATAATAATAATAATAATAATAATAATAAATTATATTGTGTATATGCAGTATATAAATGTAATTGGCTATACAAAAAAAATTGGCTTATTTTCAGTTCACCATTTGCAGTGTAGGTCTCTACATATTTATTTTGTCAAAAAAAAGTGTTGTTATGCATAAAATACTTTTAGAATTTTTCTTCTTAGTTACAGTTTACATAAATATTATATACTGTACAATATTAACTCATTTTGTATTCATTTATTTCACTCAGAGCATATATACTTGTCTTCCAATCATGGAAAGGAACCAGACAGATATCAATATCAGAGAATTTATCTTGGTTGGATTTCAACTATCTCGCACCTCTAAAACATTACTGTTCATTGTGTTTCTACTGACATATGTATTTACAATGTCAGGTAATCTTTTAATTATCACATTGGTTTCTGTCTGCAAACAGCTCAACAATCCAATGTATTTTTTCCTTGGTAATTTGTCTTTATGTGAAATAATTTTAACAACAAATATTGTACCTAACATGTTATATTTATTAATGACAGATCAAGGCCTTATATCAGTTGTTAAATGCCTTTTACAATTTTATTTTTTTGGAACGGCTGCAACTACTGAATGCCTTCTTCTTGCTGTAATGTCCTATGACCGTTACTTGGCCATCTGCAAACCTTTACATTATTCATCAATTATGGATGAAAGACTCTGCTTCTTCCTTTCACTAGGGTTATGGGTGATTGGCCTAATGGCTACTGTTGGAACAATTGTATTGATGAGTAAGCTGCAGTTTTGCGGTTCTAATATCATTAATCACTACTTCTGTGATCGAGAACCAATCTTAAATCTATCTTGTTCAGATACATTTCAAGTTAGATTTGTAGCTCTTGTTTTTTCAGTTGTTATAACACTCTGGCCATTTATAGTGATCACTTGGTCTTATACTTCTATTATCCTTACTATCCTTAGAATGACCACCTCCGCTGACAGATATAAGACTTTCTCCACTTGTAGTTCCCATCTGACAGTAGTGTGCATGTACTATGGAACATTAATTATCATGTATGTGGTGCCTTCCACTAACCAGTCATTTAATGTTAATAAGCTGTTGTCTTTGTTGTATATTGTAGTCACTCCATTACTTAACCCTATCATATACAGCTTGAGAAACCAGGATATAAGGAATGCAGTAAAACAATACACTCATAAGATATCACATAAATAGCTGAGTAACAAAAACAATCAGTGAAAAGCAGTCCATTCTTTCAATCCGATCATTTTCAGTCTTAAGTCCTAGCGACGGCGGGCGTACCTCTGGATCAGGCCCATTATCACTAATATTTATATGATAAAATTCATTGTTTATTGATTATAGAGAAATTAATTTAGATTATTGGTAATCTTTGAAATAAGTAACCAATTAATTGAAGTGTTGTGCTGGAGGAGGGGGAGTTGATTTAGGGGTATTCATTGGGAAATAAACTGTGAATATTAATAACTTTTACATGGTTAAAGAAATGTACTTTGAAACTTTCTGATCATTTAAAATTAGCTTTCCCCTGTTTTATATGCTCTGTTTATGAATAAGAACAACATTGTTTTGTGACAATTTGCTTTTATTGTATTGATCAAGATAAGTTTTCTGCTAATCTGAAGCATTCCTAAAACAAATTTTAAAAGTAAAATCATTTTTATAAAACGCTGGTGTGCAGTGATTTTAAATTTTCTTACTTTGCTTACACCTCTCTGCAATCCACATTCCACTATTTTTGCAAAACCTGTAGCCCTTACCACCCGGGCATCACATACTTGGTTTTGTTTGGGCCCCCAAAAAAGCTATCAATAGGCTTAAGGCAGCTAAGCTAACAGTGCTGTCAATTACTTTACAGTGGCAAGATATTGTCATCATCCTCACACTCATTCTGACCATTATCAGTGTTTTACATAATCCCAGGGCTGGACTGGGACTAAAAATCTAAAAAAAATCTATCTATCTATCTATCTATCTATCTATCTATCTATCTATCTATCTATCTATCTATCTATCTATCTATCTACATGACACCCATGCATAAGTAATGACAAACACTTTGAAAAAGCATGGGCATGTTTTTTTTTTCATAATGTTGTTTTATTAATTAATTAATTATTATTATAACAGAACAATTTACAATTTAAACATTGTAAGTACAATTTCAAATAGTTTGGTGTGCAGCCTCTTTATCCATGGGTAATAGCACATCTCTCTCTTTCTTCTACATATAATTGTATAGATAGATCAAATAAGGTTCACTTACCTCCTTGCTGCTTCTCTCTTTTCTTTCTTTCTTTCTTTTTCTTTCTTTCTTTCTTTCTTTCTTTCTTTCTTTCTTTCTTTCTTTCTTTCTTTCTTTCTTTCTTTCTTTCTTTCTAACTTATATGCCCTCAACTTTATATCTATTACATCTATCTATTACATCTATCTGTCCACACACACACACACACACACACACACACACGTAGCCATACTTACATAAATGGGTGTGTGTAAATATAGCACCAGAACTAAATACTGTATATATGGCTTGATTCAGACTTAAGAAGGAGCATGAAATTAAGAGAGGAAAGTTACTCCTGGGATAAATCATGTTAATTATTTCAGCGGAGTCATATTTCATCTGTTGGAAACAGTATTAGAGTTGCGAAATGGCATTTCCAAGCCCTAGTCTGAATACCAGTGTAACAGAAAAGCTGGTCAGTATCTGTGTGCAGTAAGCAATTCAGAGATATATCCCTGCATGCAAAGAATACAACTAACTTGACTCCCCCTGAAATCAACACTTTCCACTCTTAGGACCGTGTTCACACCTAAGAAGCAGTTAGTTCTTAGGGGCAGATCCTTAGTAAAGGACCTACCAAGCATGCGTAGTAGGTCCTTTACGTAATCTACGTACCAGTTCGGTATGTATAAACACAGAAAGGAAGTTGCTCAATCAATTTATAGGTAAATGTGAACAGGTGCATGAAAGGCAGGGGGTTAGTCTGCTAGCCACAGAAACAAAAGGAAAAATAGCCCCAGCAACACTGCCATAAACCAGTAAAAAAACTATATTGTTCTATCTGTAAAATAAAACACTGAAATGTTACACATATTTGCGCAAATATGCGATAAGCCACCAGCCACCGTCAAGGCCTTTCTGTATATGGTGGTCCTAACTCTAACAATGAGAGTCCCAATGTTGGGTCACATATATATGTTTATAAATCGAGAGCCAAACTTACCTAGGAGACACCCCTTAAAGTCTCCAAAATGGCTGCTGTGGAGCAGCTCCCCCTCACAGCTGCTGCTCCCAGACATGACCACAGACAGTATAAACACAGAATGGAAGTTGCTCAATCAATTTATAGGTAAATGGGAACAGGTGCATAAAAGGCAGGGGTTAGTCTGCTTGCCACAGAAACAGTTTGGTATGTAGATTGCCTCCATGTGGTCTTTTAAGACCACAAAGAGTTTTTTAAGTAGAAAGAGGTGGCGTACTGCCGCCTCAGGGAGGGATTAGGTAGAAGTAGGAGGGGGGGATTTAGATTAGCCGGGGGGAGGTGGGGAGAGGCAATGTCCGTGCCTTTCATGCACCTGTTCCCATTTACCTATAAATTGATTGAGCAACTTCCATTCTGTGTTTATTTTGTCTGTGGTCACGTCTGGGAGCAGCAGCTGTGACATATATATAAACAGAAACTTCCCCCTGGGGAGAAGAACATCCGCACACCTGAGAAGGGGATAAGCAAGGGTGCATGCTCGGCATAAAGCAATATATACAAAAATGTAACCTAAGTCTGTACAAACTCGCTTTGCAATACCTAAGCTGCCCTCTCTGAAAAAGTTTCAGTACATCCATGAAACTTGTCAGTGATCAGTGTAGGAAGGTACTTACTAAAAATGTGGAAAATGTGATATTCATCAAAATTAACTACAAATTTCATGAGCAAGGCCTTTACCAGCAATTACACCAAAGTGCAGAGACTTCTGTAATGGTGGATCCCAGCAGGGATGAAGTAATATTGTGTGAGGATGATCAGGGCTGGACTGGTCATCTGGCAGTTCTGGCAAATGCCAGATGGGCTGCTGGGGGGCTGGGCCGGTACACAGAGCTGCTTTATAATGGAAACTGTCACTCTCATGTGTCAAGTCAAAGCAGCTCTGCAATGATGAAGCTTTCCCCTAGTGCCAGAAAATCAGCCAATGAGGGAGTAGCTGATGTCATTATGCTACTCCCTCATTGGCTAATTTTCTGCCACTAGGGGAAAGCTTCATCAATGCGGAGCTGCTGAAAATCTACACATGAGAGTGACAGTTTCCATTATAAAGCAGCTCTGTGTACCGGCCCAGCCCCCCAGCAGCCCATCTGGCATTTGCCAGAACTGCCAGATGACCAGTCCAGCCCTGATCATCCTCACACAATATTACTTCATCCCTGCTGGGATCCACCATTACAGAAGTCTCTGCACTTTGGTGTAATTGCTGGTAAAGGCCTTGCTCATGAAATTTGTAGTTAATTTTGATGAATATCACATTTTCCACATTTTTAGTAAGTACCTTCCTACACTGATCACTGACAAGTTTCATGGATGTACTGAAACTTTTTCAGAGAGGGCAGCTTAGGTATTGCAAAGCGAGTTTGTACAGGGTCTTTTTTTCCTGCCAGTATGTAAATGGACTATGTGACATTTCTATTTGTATGCTGCCATTATGTTGTAATGTTGATAGCAGGATCAGGTGGAGTTATGGTAGAGTTGTCACGAATTTTGGGCAATTCTATTAAACCAGATGTCAAAATTTAGTTTTGACTCAACTGCATCACCACTGGGTCTCTTGGGAAAGCTAAGTTTTTAGCATCAATCGCCTTAGTAACTGAAGGAGGAGACGTCATCAAGTCATGTCCCATTTGAGCTGTCAACATGCTCAACAGGAGCTCATTGCATCTCTTAAGATCTAGGTCAAGTTAGAAAGAGAGAGAAGACATAGGGGTAAATCCAGACCTATGCGTTTGATACGTTACATAGCGTAGCGTATTTACGCTAGCGTACCTTCTAAGCACTCCCCTAGGAACTCCCCTTGCATGTATGTACTTTGGCCGTTTTACACCTACCGAGCCCTGTCTTAACTTTACACAATGTATAGGCTCACATACTTACAAGCCTAAGAGTAAGTACGCAATACTGTACGATTTAAATGTCTCACCCCGCCTCCGAAGCGTAATTACGTGTGTCTTATGGCTGGCATGCCCCTTCATCCGTAGTTACGCTGTTGACACATGACTGGCCCTTACGCTTTGAGTTACGGGGCGTAACATATGCCGCGCGCGTGCGCAATAAGTACTAATGGGCGATTTTACGTTAGCGGCTAGCATAAAATCGCTCGTGTACGTAGGTCTGGATCTGGCCCATAGCTTTTAAACCTAGAATCAAGTACAATCACCATAATATAGTGATCAGATTTCAAGATGTTGACAACTCTTGGAGCTTGGGGAAGCGAATAAAGTATTTGATCAACAAATCTGACATACTTAGCTGAATTGAATTGCTTTGTTTCATCTCCTTCTTCATTTTAATATGCTGCTCAATTCTAATTAAGGGAATCACTTGACTGAAGCTAGCAGTGTCTGAACTCACTTCACAGGTGAGAACTTCGAATGGTTTCAGCACCTTGCACAACACGTAAAGTATTCTCCACTGTGCTGCACTAGGGGCTCTAGTGATTCTGATGTCATCATTAATATAAAAGGCTGCCCCCTAGCGACCAAATGGTCATTAGGAGTGCTACGGAAGTAGAAGAAGGAGCCTGTCCGCGTGTCAAGAACAGAAGAGGCCGAGGAGCGGAACCGAACACCGGGGATGACACTTCTATCAACCGGAGTACAGTCTCCAAGTAACTTGAGAAGATTTAACTCATCAAGCAAGTCTTCCCAAGAATGATGACAGAAACAGTGAATGACAAAATTTTTTTTACACCACACAGTACATTGCAATACATTTAGTATAGGACACGGTGGCCACCGGAGGTAAGTGCACACATTAGGGGAAAATATTAGTAAGGGAAAATTGATTTCACATAGACACATAGTAATGTATAACTGTATGTTTTTTGCAGACAGTTTTTTTTTTAAGCGCACCACACACAGCGCAGCTGTGCTTAGCCTTGTAGTTCTATCAGCAAAGCATAACTAAGGCTTTCACGCATGCTGCGGTCGGATTTGAAACACAGAAAAACATGTCAAATAGATTGACATGTGTTTTTCTGGCTCGCAGGGTGAGTTTTCGCAAAATCGTCTATAGGCTAAGGCGAATTGTTAAACGGCGATTTAATGACAATTTCACTGCGAGTTCGTCAAAGCGACCTTTGTGAATACAGTGAGTTGTATATGTAACACAGAAATATTCTCAATGGCGATTTTATGGACGGCGATTTTTGTATTAATGAATACGGAGATTCGATATTCGCAGCATATTCACGTGATTTGAATCTATTTTTTTTTAAATTGCGCTTTGTAAATATACCCCTAAGTGTGCAGTGGGTAGTGTGGCATTTTGTAGCCCAATAATAATTTTTTTTTTACTTTCTGATACAATTTGAAGAATTGCTTGTCTAGTAACATGGTGTCGAGATGGAATTTGGTAATGGGGACAAAAGAACCTCAATCAACTGTCTAAAACCTGCAGAATTAATGGTGAATATGTAATTTTATTTTTAACATCATCTTTGCTAACTTTATGTAAGGTAGGTAAATGTAGATCTTGTTTGTTTTGCCATCACAATAATATCCGTAAAAGAAAAACAAATGGAAACTATTGTACCTGTCTCCACCAATAAACAGTGGTATTCTATCCCTGGAAATGGCTGCTGTTTATATAATCTTTTTTTTTCCAGACAAGCTCAAAGGCTAACGTTATCTGTTAAAAACAAGAAAAACACGGAAGAGAAGCTTTTGCTGCCACTAAGGGTTAAATATACTTATCATACAATTGTATATTGGGCAGTTTCATCACAAACAAAAATATTATGTAGCTTTGGATAACAGAAACAGAGAAATAAAGAATGTGATGACAGTTAAGAGATGATAATAATAATAATAATAATAATAATAATAATCATAATAAATACATACTGAACCTAGACTCTATTTGACTCTTAATTTACTTATATTTAACCCAATCATGTTTTAATTGTTCTATTGTGTTACCTTCTACCACATTCAGTGAAGTAATTTTTCTGTACATTTCCTCTAAGCCTAACACCCTCCCATTTATATGTATGTAATTGTGTTCTAATACATCTAATTCTTTTAAAAAAAAACTCTACCTCCTATACCTGATTAACCCCTTGATATACTTGAGAGCTTCTATCATATACCCCCCCTCCCCCTCCTCCTCTCTTTTCTGCAAGCTATACATGTTTAGTTCTCTGGTCTCTCCTTGTATGTGTTGTGACACATTCCATGTACCATTTTAGCTGTCCTTTAAATTTTCTCAAATGTATTTATGTCTTTCTGGCTGGAGATATGGCCTCCAGAATTGAACACAGTATTGTAGATGAGGCTGTACCAAGGACCCATAAAGTTGCATTACTACTTCTCTCTTTATGTCATTCATTCTTCTTCCTATGCATCCAAGCATATGACATGTCTTTCTCATTGCTTTAATACATTGCTTGACTACCTTAAAGTCAATAGATAACAACTTGCTGAGGTTTCCAGCAAGCCAGGTTTCACAATGGAGCCCTAAATGTTCCAGAGACAGCACCTTGAGACTGCTGCCCTAGGGGTTACCCTGCCCCTGGAGCAAGTGCAATGGGGGATATCAGCCATCCACCAATATAGCGTGAGCAGCAGTCATATTAGCAGATACTCATAAAAGCAGCCTGGTGGTGGCAGATAAACTCCTATGTTACAGTTGGAGAAGTCAACAGCAGTAATTGTAGAAGCTACTTTGGAGCAAATCAAAATAATAGGCACATCTAGGACAGATGGTCAGGAACTCGATGTACCTGCCTACTGTTATTCTTACTGATCCAGAGTTTGAGAGAAATAGAAAACAAAAGGACATCAGGACAAGCCTAGTTGAAATATGAAGACTGCAAGGAAAAGCTGCCTTGATTTCAATTTGCCTTTTCAGTTAGTTCAACACCATTATTCTGAGATGTTTTTGCAGTTTCTTTCAAACTATGTAGCAACCCCTGTGCAAAAAACTATTGCAACTATTAAATAGGGAAGATTAAGAAATGAAGTCTTAAGTTAGATATTGTTTACAGTATTTGACATTAACAATGCATTGGACAGCACTCATGGGGCCTGATCCTGACTTCCGCCTTCCTTGCCTAACTGTTGCGTAGTTACAGCGAGGAAAGTAACTCGCCGTAACTACGCAACAGTTAGGGACGCCCGATCCTGAGGAACGGGTTGCTTAACTACGCCAGGCAACATATGCCCCTCTCTCCCTTATTACCTACCCCCGCCTTTCTTCCGTAACTGTTGCGTAGTTGCGGCAAGGAACGCCCCCTCAACCGTATTTATGTAACAGTTAGGGACGCCCGATCATGAGGAACGGGTTTGCTTAACTACGCCGGGCAACATATGCCCGGCACATGCACAGATCGGTAGAAATGACGATCTTACGTATCTGCCCACCGTAAATATGGCGGGCGGCAGAGTTTTGGATCAGCCTCCATGGTTCCTCCTCTCTACTCACTTAATTTTCTTAAAGCATATAAAGTGCAGAAAAATTACGGGAAACTACAGGGAAACATCTGACACAAGGGCACAAGAATGTTATTAGGTTAAGTGGGCCAGACAGAATTTCATTTTGGTGGCGTCCTTAGCTTTCCATCAATTTACTTGTATAAATAATACTTTTACTGAAGGAAAAAGTTTATTTATTGCACCACAAGTACCGGGAACCGTCTGCCCAAGAGGTACGAATGTTTTTAGATTGAGGGGGCTAGGCATAATTGATGCCCCTTCTGCACGTCTCTAGCCTTCCATTTATTGCCATTAATAAATAATACTTTTTTTTACCAGAAAAGAATATATAGGTTAATTTAATAATGATTATATAAAACAAAATTGAAAAAGTCTCAAAATATCACAATATAATTTAATAGAACATAAATATACTATATGTCCTTAAATTCTGTTCAATTTTTTCAGATTATCCCATATAATAAGGTGCTACATCATACATAACCATATTATAGGGGGATATAGCAACCTATTATATGAGTTTCTTTGCTTCATCTTTTAATGAAATCCTATTTGATGAAATGCGTTAGAAAATCTGCCAAAATCTTATGCCAGCACTGCAACTACTAGTAGATATTTCCTGGACTGCTAAAAGCACATTCTGGTATTGTAATAAAGAAAGGAACAACTAAAGGAGCCCTAACCTGTTTGAGACGGGAGATCCTGTATAGACGTAACATATGGGGCTAGATTTACTAAGGTCGAGTTGAAATCGCCATTTGAAATCGCTTGACATCGCCAGAGTTTTTTCACTTTAAATTGCTGAATTTACTATGGTCGATTTATGGCCAGTGATTTCAAAACTACAGCGATGTCTGTCGATTTTGAAAGGGTTTATTTGCTGCGATTAAGCTTGTAATCGCGGCAGATGAACCCTTTTAAAATTGCCAGACATCGCTGTAGAATGAATGTTAAAAAAATGGCTGCCGCAGCTACCTAGTAACCCTTACCATGCTGTGCCATATAGTCCCATATGCAGCAGCATGGCAAGGGTTAACAGCATGAGACGGCATACCAAATCACCCTGACCCTAAAAGACATGAACCGCTGTCCCCCGATCCTAAAATAAATGTAAAAATGTCCCCCTTTACTACATTAAATAACTTACTGTCCTCCGTGCACTATATAAATAAATAAACGTTCTCCGCCTGAAATATAAATATATAAATGTACCCCAGCTAATAAATTCATCAATATATGTCCCCCAGCTAATAAATCATCAATAAGTGCCCTCTGTGTAATTAATGAATAAATAAATGTTCTGTGTATATAGTTGATGACTGCATGTAAAAACAAATAGCCAAACATTAAAATCAGTGTAATACTCACGTTTCTGGAGTCTTCTGTCTTGCCAGGCGACGTTCTGCAAGCTGAATTCTGCTCTTCTTCATGAAGGTCCGCGGGAGCAGCTCCGGCATCTTCAGGGTCCCTCCGGCGAATGAATCCACTCTGTAAAGGGACTATATTATATCAGACTTTAAGAGTGTGTAAATATAGTCCCTTTACAGAGTGGATTCATTCGCCGGAGGGACCCTGAAGATGCCGGAGCTGCTCCCGCGGACCTTCATGAAGAAGAGCAGAATCCAGCTTGCAGAACGTCGCCTGGCAAGACAGAAGACTCCAGAAACGTGAGTATTACACTGATTTTAATGTTTGGCTATTTGTTTTTACATGCA
>WWET01002919.1:59466-70158 GCA_011038615.1 Limnodynastes dumerilii | reverse complement strand
TGGACAGCCGTCTTTGTGAAGGGCAGTGGCGCCCAGGGTGCATTGCGGTGCCGTGGTGAGCCAATCAGGGCTCACCACGTCACCTTCCCCATCAGCCCCTGTGGGTGGATTGTTAATCCATCGCATGGGCCGGAAGGCGGGAGCAGTTGTCGGAAGAAAGGCAAGGCAGAAGGTGGAGCTGCATGCTGTGGAGGAGAAAAGGGGCAGAAGCGGCTGAAGAGAGAAGAGAAGATCTTGAAGAACTGAAAGAATCGGCGCCAGAAGGTAGAAGACAGCAAGGGAGGCAGTGGAGAGCAGTGCCAAAGAGCTCCACTTTGCCTCCACTGTCTCCCATCCTGCATGGATGGTTAAGTGACTATTGTCACTTGTCTCCCTACCTAGACCCTGGTACCCCCTTTTGGCAGCATTAACTCTGGGCATTATTAACCCCTTGGCAATGAGCATACGGTGGCCTCTGGCTGGGAAAGCCTCTCTTGTCTCCCCCTACCACACTGCTGCCAATGTTACGGCTCAGTCCAGACCTGGACTGGAGCCCAAAACACCTCCATGGGTTTAGGGAGTGAGGACTCCCCCATTTGAGGGCACTAGGCCCTATAGTTTGATAGGGCGCTAGGCCCTATTAGGTAGAGGGGTGTTAGACCCCAGTAGTACAGGGAATTAGGCCCTATAGGTAATTAAAGTTAAAGGGTATTAGACCCAGTGTTAGGCAAGGGCGCTAGGCCCTTTGTTAGAGGGCGCTAGGCCCTTTGTTGGTTAGTGGGCACTAGGCCCTTTGTTAGAGGGCACTAGGCCCTGTGTTGGTAGCGGATACTAGGCCTGGGATATGGTTAAAAGGGTGTTAGACTCTTGGTTAGCAGGGCGCTAGGCCCTGGTTAGGGACGGGGAGGGCGCTAGGCCCTGTGCAGGTAGCGGACACTAGGCCTGGGGTATGGTTAAAAGGGTGTTAGGCCCTTGCTTAGCAGGGCGCTAGGCCCGTCACTGGTTAGTGACGGGCGCTAGGCCTGCGGTAGGTTGGGCATCAGGCCCCCCTTTGCTTAAAGGGCATTAGGCCCGGTTGTTAGTGTTGGCCGCTAGGCCCATGTTAGGTTGTCACAGTAGAGGGCAATAGTCCCTGTTTAGGCTGCAGGGAGCGCTAGGCTCTGTTAGTGGTGAGAGGGTGCCAGGCCCTGGCTAGGGTAACATCAGGAGAACATGTGACAGAGGACAGGTTGCAGTACTAGGAGGTAAGTGGTCTCTGGTAGGTGTGGTGGTGGCGAGAGTGTGCTTAAGAGACGTGGTGAGTATCAATACCTGTACTCTCTGTGTCGTGTTTGTTCCCCATCCTTCCACGGGTGCGGAGACAGAGCCGGAAGGCGTGGGAAAGGTTCCGTCCCGCTCGCCAGTTATTGGCGAAAAAGAGTAGTCTGAGGCCTTGGCCGGTGATGACGATTACCTCACCCATGAATAACTTTCCCCGTTCTCTCCCGCAGGTACTTCCGGTGTTGATGTCCTACTAATGTTTGTCTTTGTTTTGCAGCATTAGGGATTGTCACGCTTGGGACCAGGAGAGAAACAGCGCGTCTTCTCTGGTGGATTCTTCAGGATCGGGTAGGAACCTCTGGGGTGGGGGCGGGCCTGGGTTTTGTTTTGTAATTTACAGGGCGCCAGCGCACAACCCGTAACAATTGTATGAATATATAATTTCCATCACAAAATTTCTTGAACTCATTTTTCTCATTAAGACCAAATGGTATGAATGAGTTCATAAAAAAAATAACTTGCTCATTCCAGTTAATGAAATCGCCAATTCTATGTGATCGCTCATATCTATCTACAAAATTGTTTACAATGTCTACATGGGTAGACTACGGACTAACATGTCTTTCAAATTGTTGGATCTGCGCTAAGTAGTATCAATTTTTTTTCCCAAAATAGAGGCAAGATCACTATAAGTTTTTATAACCCCTTGATGCCTATTCAGAATCATCTGAATTTCCTTCCACTGTCAGCAAAAATGCGTCTTATCTTTATCTGTCTGCACCTTTTTAGATTTGGAAACCAGTAGATGGTTTCTGTTGAGTCAACTACATTGTTCACAATATTTCCCCCGACAACCCCACTAACTAATTTGGGAAGTCCATAAATGCATTATTTATGTTAAGCTTATTTATTTGTTTAGTTAGTGAGTTAATTATATGTTAAAAGGTTTTTATAGCACCATTATATGCTTTATGCTTTACAATTTCAACAATCTTATAAAACATGATGATTTTGTAACAAACAGACTGGTTGGGTAAGAGGTCCTTGCTTGCACATTTACAACTCCCTGGCCAAGAAGGACAAGTGGTGCAGAGGGATTTAGTCCTCTTTAAAAAAGAAGAACTTGAGACTAAATATAAGGGGCCGTATTCAGAGCTCCGGGCGCATTGCATATGCACCCGGAGTTTTCTGATGCGCGCTACTGCGCATGTGCAGTAATTTTATTACGTCACCTACGTTGCTTGTTGCAACATAGATTGCGTATACACGGAGCTCTGAATACGGCCCAAAATCTTGCATATCTCTGAGCAGCTAGAAATGCCCTTAATGAACTCATTGGTTCAGATTTATTAAAGGACGAGTAAAGCAGCAGTTTGAAATTGTCGCAAATCTCTGCATTTTTTCAGTGATTTGGGTTCCCAAGTTATCGAATTTACTAAGAGACGCTTTGTGCTGGTGATTTTACATCGTTGCACAGTGCTTTTGAATCCTTCAAAGCTAAGGTTTTTTGTAGCAAAAGTCGTTGTTTTGAATGTTCAAAGCGTCGCTTCTCATTCCCTTTTGAAAAAAGAAACAATTTAGAAAACTTGTAAAAAATACAACACATAGGGCTGGATCCAGCCTTAAGAAAGTGCTTGAAATTAGTTACTCCTGGGCCAAACCATGCTGATTGCAGAGGAGTCATATTTTATCTGTTGCAAACATTATTAGAATTGAGAGGTGATGTTTCCCAGCCCAAGTCTAAATAACAGTGTGATAGCAAATATGGTCAGTATCTGTGTCCAGTAAGCAATTCAAAGATATATCCCTGCATGCAAAGAATACAATTAACTCCCCCTGCAATCAACATGGTTTAGCCCAGGATTAACTGATTTCAAGCACTTACTTAAGTCTGGATCCAGCAAGCACCAGCATGCCAAAGTGCCTGGGACACTGGCCATGTATTGTTGTGATAAAAATATTTGTGACCCCCACAAATAAAATACACTACTGATTGCTGGCATCTTGGGCCTCCATTCTGTAGAATGATAAGGTCCTTCTTTAAATTTCTCCCTCTGCAAATGCCAGCTCTGCCACTATTGGTTCCAAAGATAACCCCAGCCTAGCTAGTTCCCAGAGAGTGTGTACACTGAACTATGATAATTTGAAGAACTCTCTCTTGGAACTGGAGAGAGTAAGAAACAGGGGAGGTTGCTCTGTACCAATTCACAACAATTCATACCAATTCCCAAAGAGAGCCAGAAGCAGGAGCGGTTTTGTTGCAGCAAGTCACCCACCAGTCCGGCTTCTGGCTTGACTGGGGATACACAGGGCTGTCACACTACTCAATGCAGTATTGAGTACTGTAAGTTGTGCCTTGTAATACTGTATGAGTTTAATCAGACACTAAAGAGTTCCCTCCCTTCCCCTTTCCAAATCCTTTCAGGCCCAAATCACATCTGCATGGAGAGTTAAGCTGGCCATACACTAGAGCGATTATCGGGCCGATCCTTCAATTATCGTGTAAGGAGCCGAATTATCGTGCTAGTGTATGGTAACGATTTTTCGGACGAGAATCCTATAATCGTCCAAAAAGGGCTTCTGAACGATTATTGGATCTTTTGACATGTTTGATTTGAAACGATAAAAAGCAGTAGATTTTTTGAAAAATCACGTAGTATATGGCCATTTCACAATAATTGTGAGATCTTCGGCGATAAATATATCGTGAAGTGGAGGCGTGCTTATGCAAATAAACTGTGACATTTAACGAAGCGCCTTGTGCATCACGAGCTGTGCGCCATGGAGTTGTTGCTGCAAACTACATTATGAACTTTGACATTTCATGAAGCGCCTGAGTTGGAATAGCTGCTAATATATGGAAGTGCATCCTTGTGCATCATGAGCTGAGGGCCATGGAATTGTTGCTGCTAACTACATACTGAACTTGGACATTTCATGAAGCGCCTGTGTTGAGATAGCTGCTTATATTTGGAGGTGCATCATGAGCTGAGGGCCATGGATTTGTTGCTGTAAAGACCATAAAGAACTTGGGCATTTCATGAAGGACCTGTGTTGAAAAACCTGCTTATATATGCAGGTGCATCCTTGTGCATCATGAGCTGAGGGCCATGGATTTTTTTGCTGCTAACTACATACTGAACTTGGACATATCATGAAGCGCCTGTGTTGAAATAGCTGCTAATATATGGAGGTGCATCCTTGTGCATCATGAGCTGAGGGCCATGGATTTGTTGCTGCTAACTACATACTGAACTTGGACATATCATGAAGCGCCTGTGTTGAAATAGCTGCTTATATATGGAGGTGCATCATGAGCTGAGGGCATTTGTTGCTGCATCATGAGCTGAGGGCCATGGATTTGTTGCTGTAAAGACCATAAAGAACTTGGGCATTTCATGAAGGACCTGTGTTGAAACACCTGCTTATATATGCAGGTGCATCCTTGTGCATCATGAGCGGAGGGCCATGGATTTTGTTATTGTGAGCTATAAAATGTATGAAGCTTCTGCTGGGTTAAAATGACCATAGAAAGGGCGAAGATTCCAAGACCTTTCGTATTCGCATCCATCTTGCCAGCAAAGAACAAATTGCAAACAAAGAGCTAGCTGGCACAGGAAGTTATATTTATACTTCCTATCGTCTATGTCACTCACACCCACATGGTAACGACTTTATGTAAATTTACAAAGAAAATTGGATGATAAAATAAAATTGTCATACTGTGTATGGCCAAATCCGATATTTTACACCCGACAAAACAAGACCAAAAATCTGTGTTTTTTTAAACTTTTGAATGATTATTGTATGCAACTAAAGTAATGTATGGTGCCGATATTATTTGTCTCTGCAGCGGAAGAATCGGCAAGATTATCGCCGAATTCATGCGATTTTCGATAATCTCTCTAGTGTATGGCCAGCTTTAGAACTTGAAGCTTTGTTCTAGTTACCGACAATGTCCCTGTTAAATGTATAAATGAAACTACTGTACAGTATATGATAAATTGCTACAAACAGATTCAAGAATCTACTAGAGGGACTTGTACAAGAGATGATAGATAAAACAACCAAAACGATCAATTTGATGCACTCTTCTCAGTGATGAGGCATTTCAATCATCCCTCTGCTGGCACATGCAGAGAAAGCATTTGACTGGGCGGATTGGATCTTTATAGCCGAAATCCTGACCAACATGAATCCTGGACCCTGATGCAAGACTAAGATTCTATGTTTCTATGTTTTAAACTTTTGTTTAACTAAAGCATAACCATGCCTGTAATTATGCTTCGTGGGCGGGGAGAGGTATTTCAATCGAACTGTGTGGGCGTGCTAAGCGTCATAAATACGCATGGATGCTATGGAAGCCCGCGGTTACGCTCAGAAAAGTTAGGGTAGGGTTTAGTCGCCGTAAGACGGCATAAATACGGACGACTGAGGGGAATTCCTAAGGGAGTGCTTCGTATTTACTCTGGCGAAAATACGCTACGCACAAGAGCGTATTATATCCGTAGGTCTGGATCTGGCCCCCTGGTCCCTATAAATTTTTTTTCTAATTCAAAACGTTCCTCTTACCTCACCTTAATAATGCTACCTAAGCTCTCATATCAGATAGATGAAGAATTCATCGCCCCCTACAATCCATGACAGGTTTGCTAAAATCTATTTTTTTGTGCTATTGAATAATCATCAGGTACCCTAACTGTGTGCACTTTAAGAAACGTGGTTTTGTTTACTAGAATTTAAAGTGTCCTACAATTACAAATTACTTGTGGAGGGCCAGACTCACATGGGTTTAAGTTGACACCCGTATTTCATTCTCAAATGAACTATCTCTGTCGCATAGTCACCCTTCTTCTCCGCCCCACTAGGGATGGCTGTTACTGAAGGTAAAGCATGAAACGCAGCTTGCGAAAATTGGATGATATAATTATTTTAGGACCTGTGGGCCTGATTCAGACTTAAGATCATTTTACGAATGCAAGCGTACCTAAGTTATGCACTACTAAGAAAAATACACTCCCCCTAGCACATACGTAACTCAGCTGACTTACGTGTTCAGAACCATGTCTTATCTTTTCTTTGCGTATCTCTGTGTGTTTGTTATGCCTTGCTGTACTTAGTACCTAACCTACACAGTACAATTTAAATGCCTCCCTCCATCCAAAATGTGTATTTTCAGCTCATGTAGGAATGTCACGCCCCATTGCGCGGAGTTACGTACAAGTTACATATGATCATAGTTACAATCAATAACATCTGCATGAGCAGTGAATTCCCACAGTCAGATTTACACACACAGCATGCGTTGGCTGCCGTTATTAAGTCTGATTCAGGATCTTTGGGCCTGATCCAGAGCTAGCTGGGCCTAGCTCTGGTGCACTCCCCCGACACTCCCCCTGTGGCCGGCATAATTACAGACTGTTATGCCACCTGAAGGCTACCCTAACTTCAGCCGGCATAACAGTCTGTAATTACGCCGGCCACAGGGGGAGTGACTACCTAACCCAGCCCTCCCTTCCTAATTTCCCTCCCTCCCCCCGCCTACCTTCCGTAACTAGAGCTCTGTGTGGCATGGATTACGCCGGGCAACATCTGCCCGGTACATGTGCAGAACAGCAGAAATGCCATTCTTACGCATACGGCCACCGTAAAAACGACGGCAGACGTAGGTCTGGATCAGGCCCTTTGTCTCTCATCACTGCCTGTTGCACAGTTAAAAATTAAAACAACAGTTTATATACTTATGGGTGCTGTGATCATAGAAAGCACTAACCTATAAAAGTTTTTACTAATAGTACATTGCATATACTGTAGTTAAGCATTAACCTATAAACCTTTTTTACTAAAAGCACAATGCATATACTGTAGTTAAACAAAGACACTTTATCAAATGATAAAGTCATGACAGCAAGGCTGTTCATTATTTCAAACATAGCACAAGAAACTAATAGTATTTCTGTTAGAACTGAATGTGGGATGTTTGTAATATGATGTAATGCACAGGCTTGATTCTTTTGTGCTTAGAATCTCAAAGGTGCCAGTCAATTAGGCTGTAGCCCAAGGGTGGATAATGTTTGTATCTAGCTAATGTACACAGATCTCAGTAGGATTAATTAGTCATAATGCATTTAACAAGTTAAAGTTGATGTCTATTTCCCAGAGAAACACAGATACCAATTAAACTGCTGAAAAGATTTTATTATTTGCAATGGGGCTATTAGTTAAGCAGGTGAACTAAAGTTACCTCTAAAATAAAACTGTATCTAATGTAATAAGAGTCTTTTCTTAAATCATGTGAAAATGTCATCATATTAGACATGCATATGAAACATATTATTCTTTATTTATTTATTAAAATATTTTATTAAAAATAATATGTTATCTACAAGTAGCTGACTGTGCAAGTCTTACAAGCAACTATCTAAGGATGAAACTACTCATTAGTACGGTTTCCGTATGTGCGGGGGTGTTAAATTCCACACAGAGAGGGACTCCCTCTGTCACTCCCCTCTTTTGTGTGTATAAAGTGTGACTTATGCTTCCATAATGCAGCCTTAGATCACACATGCGGATCAGCAGTCTGTCCAACCACTGACACGCGTGTAAGTGGGAAAATCCTTCCACCCTGGCAGGCTGCGGGGAAGCACAGTCCCTTTACACTTAAACTCCATCGTACGGAACTTAGGGCCTGATCCAGACCTACGCCGATCTAAGCCGATCTGCGCATGCGCCGGTCAGATGTTGCCCGGCGTGGAAGGTAGACGGGTGAGGGAGGTAAATTAGGAAGGAACGGCTGGGTTAGGGCCTTACAATCCTGTGGCTGACGTAATTAACCACTGTTATGCCAGCTGAAGTTAAGGTAGCCTTCAGCCGGCGTAACAGTGGGTAATTACGCCAGCCACAGGGGGAGTGTCGGGGGAGTGCTCCAGAGCTACGCTGGCCATACTTAAGGCCAGCGGGCCAGCGTAGCTCTGGATCAGGCCCACAGACCCATAGTACACCAATCTAACTTCTCCTGAACAGGGAGACGAAACAACACAAGCTTTTTTGGCTCATCTTCTGCACTCCTTGAGGTGCCTATCAAGGTTAATGGCCAGGCACAGAAGGTCCTCAAAAGTCTCAGCCACTGGAAATTGCACAAGAGCATCTGTAATGGACTCTACGAGTCCCACCTGAAGCTGACTATGGAGAGCAATATAATTCCAGTTGCAGTCGACAGCCCTTCTGCGGATTCAGAATAATATTCCTCTGCTGACTGGTGTTCATGATACAGTGAATGGAGTATGGCTACTGCGGTGGCAGTTTGATCAGGATCAAAGCCCCAAGGCTCTTATAAAGGCATCCATGGACTGAGGGGCAGGATTTTCTGAAACGTAGACAGAAGGCCCAGGCTTGAGGATATCCTTGCAGCAATAAATTATAAACCCTACCCATTGTATTTCATTCCAGACATCTCTCACGTAGGTTCATCTCAGCAGCTGAGGTAGCAACCACCACAGGGGTAGTAGGAGGCAGTACAGAAGGAGCTGAAGGAGTGCAAATATCTTGAATCATCTGCCCCAGGGTGAATACCTGGGTGATGAGAGCATTGATGGCCTCATTAGCTGAAGGTTCAATAAGGTCTAGAATGGTTTGTCTGGTTGTAATGTTACAAGGATGGCGCTTAGGGTGTATGGTCTAACGAGGAGTATAGTTTTTACTGGAGGACCATGTTGGTGGGAACAGGCTTGACTTCTAGCAGGTTGTGACCCCCCAGTGATAACCCTCAGTGGTAACCTGTACTAGTAGGAGCTCACTACACAATGACACCCCCACACACACTTGCACAGAGTATAGCAAGATCAACTGGCCCAGACTATAAGACCGAGGAGTCATAAAGCAGGTGTCTGGACTGAAACAAAAGCTAAACAGTACACTAAAGAGAGCAGTCTGAGAAAGAGAGTAAAGATGTAAACCACTCAGAAAAAGAGCTACACACTAGGAGATAGATGGAATGCACTCCAAGCGGAAGATGAATAAGTGAATAAAAAGAATGACAGATACTCAGAAACATTGTTAGATGGAAAACACACAAAGCTCTCTGAAGGAGAGTAAAGAGAGAGACAGGTAACTAAGATCAGTGAGCATATGCAGAAAGCTGTACTTGCTGCACATACACTGGAAGACACTACTGATTGGGGAAGGCAGATAATGGAAGCCAGGAAAAAGGAGAATGGACTGCAAGAGGCAAGATAATAGTTGCTAACTCTCCCAGAATGTCTGGGAGACTCACAAAATTCAAGCGGTTCTCCCTGTATCCCGGGAGAGCCAGCAAATCTCCCGCAAGGGACTTCAGGCTTGTGGTTTCCATTAACCCACGGCCTCAAGTCCTGCCCCCCTGCCTGGCAACACTAGTTTACAGGCGCAAATTGCATCATCAAGCCCCACCCCCATCCCTATGAAACCCCAAAAGGGGTAATTGATAGTCAAGGGGCAGGGCTTAATGACGCGATTTGCATAAATTGCACCATTAAGCCCCACCCCTGCATGCATCTATGACTTCCCTTTGGGAAAAAGTCAGCAACCCTGAGATAAATGGAGGAAGCATGATAGGAAAGACACAGGGATAAACAGGGGCTGACAAGGAATACAAATGCACAAGGCAAATGCACAGAGTAAGGAGCTGGCAAGACACCAGTGCTATTACCAACAGTGTGGAAACTGGCTGCCAGCTATTTACAGATTCCAGGCCCCAATCAGCTGCTACAGCCAGACACATCCCCAGACTAATTGGGGCATGTTCTGACTGCAGAAGGCAGCTGAGGGTGGTCTGGAGACCAGCTGCTACAATCAGCATGACAATGTTGTATAGCAGTTAGGGTTAGGTTTAGGATTAAGTTTGGAATTAGAATTAATGCATGTTAAACAAATTAAGTGCCAGTATAACTATTTTCTATTCAACAGGTAGCCACAAAGTATCTATGAACACTTTTAGTTTCGGAAATTGGGGCTGTAAAAAGTGGGAAGTGGGTTCTGGAAGCTTAATATTACTTATTTACACTTGTCTAACAATGGTGTTGTCCCAATGTTTCATTTTCTTGTTTTAATAATTTAAATTTCCAGCAACCAAAAGAAATATGGGTGCATTTATTCATTTTAGTGGTGGTACAGCAATCAGAATAGAACAATTCTAGATTCCTTCAGCCACTTGCCTGAGTTGGAGTTACTGGGATCCCTTTTTGTGCGATCGTTAGCTTCCCATACTTGCCTCATAATAAACAGCTGATACATGCTGGATATTTACAGCTCTATTTACTAAAGCTTTAAAAAGTTCATTTTTTAAGTTATGAAGTTATAACTCCAAAAATGAACTTTTTGCTATTTACAACAGCTGCACCGCCATGGAAATCACCAGTTTCCATGGCCATGCGGCAAAACTTCACTTGTCCTCGCCAGCCCGTTGTATGGGGCTGG
>WWET01002919.1:0-51114 GCA_011038615.1 Limnodynastes dumerilii | reverse complement strand
ACAGTGTCACTAAATAATTCAGGGGAATATATATATATATGATGGTTGCTGAAATCAATTTATAAGTTAATATAGAGCAAGTGCTAGAAAGGTATGGGGAAATCTACATAGATACAAAAAGTCACCCCAGAATTCTTGCTTTAAACAGTAACAAACCATGACATTCTATCTTTAAAATAAAAGGCAGAGAGATTTGTTACATACTTATGCAAATATTTGCCACTTACAAGACTTCTTACAAGACTTTGGGTCATATATTATGTATTTTAAAATTTAGAGCAAAACTCCCACAGACATGCTTCCAAATAAACGCATAAAATGGAATTTAAATCAGGTGCTAAAAAGGTATGGGGAAGTCTCACAGATACAAAAAAGTTACCTCTGCGGTGAGTGTTGCCCTCAATTTAAAAATACATGATATATGACCCAAAGTTGGGACTCTTAACAGTATTAGAGCAAAACAGAGAAGCCTTGTAAGTGGCTGGTGGCTTATCATATATTTGCAAACATATGTAACAAATCTCTCTGACTCTTACTCAGAATGTTATGGTAAATTACTGGTTCATGCAAGAGTTATGGGGTGACTTTTTGTATATATATGTCTGTAGCATGACATCACTCACGAGTCTTGGATAGTGTTCAAAACAGCACCAAATGGCTGTTTAATAGATTTTTACATAAGGTTCCAACATTATAATCGCATTACACAATTTTCACCAGGGAGCAATCACACAAGTATCAAGGTCCCTGATGAAAATCGTGTATTGTGATTGAAACGTTGGAACTTTATGTAAAATTAATTAAACAGCTATTTGGTGCTGTTTAGAACACTACCCAAAACTTGTGAGTGACTTCATACTACAGACTTCTATATTCATTTTTTTAATAAAGAGCATCTAGAGTGGTATACTATTAACAGAAGTGACAGTTTATTTGGATCTATATATATATATATATATATATATATATATATATATATATATACATACACACACACACAATGACCCCCAGTAGATTGCCTCGTTATTAAAAATGACATACAGTAGTTGTATAACACTACCGAAAACTTGTGAGTGACTTGAGTGACTATATAGTGATAGATATATATATATATATATATATATATATATACATACACACACACACAATGACCCCCAGTAGATTGCCTCGTTATTAAAAATGACATACAGTAGTTTCCCCATTCTCAAAAGGGAAATATAGTGATTTCTTCCATTTATAATAATGACCATCAATAATTGTAATGGTGAGGGGATCACTAGAGCCCCTGATGGTGGGGCTAGTCTTGGCAACTTTCACCTGATAGGTCACAGACCCTGGCGATAGCCTCCAAGGAAAACCTATAGTGTAAGTCCGTGGAACCGATACACAAACTGGAACCCTTATACATGTGGTGTTAATCCATTATTGCATAGTATTTGCTGACACTCCCTTACTGTTTAAGTGAGCTTGATTCTTCAGTGTCTGTCCCTTACCCCTGTGGAAGATAGGAGGCGGGCTTTACTAGAAAGAGAGTTGTGTAATGGCGGAATAAAGAAGCTTATAGTTATATCATGGTTCCAGTGTCCTTTACTCAATAGAACCCAAGCAAAACAATACACATCACAAAGAGCAGGAACACTTGCTCACAAAAGGCAGATTGGAACCTATGCACACTTAGATGCAGGCTTAGATGCAATTCTTGCACACAAGACTGCTGGCTGGAATCCACACACTCAAAATAAGTGTAATACAGTGAACAGGAATAGGAACTAGAGGTATGCAGGTAACCAAAGATGTAGAACAGATAACAGACAAGTACCTCCAAAAGGAACCTGACCAAATGGCAGATGACACACACAAAAGGACAACAGGTCACAGGAGGGAGAAAGAGCGGGAAAAGATGGAGATTAAATGAAGTGTATGCTAACAGGAGAGTCCAATGTGCTGACTTACACTCACAGAACCCACACTGGTAGAACACAGTGATAGTAATAGATACCGGGGGTAGACTCACAGGGTAAAGACATAAGGAGAGATGGTAACACTGAGTGTACACTACAAAAAATCGACCGGCTCGAGACAAAGCTGTCAGTGTGAACTGCAAGCTGCTCATGCTAAACTCTACACACAGATAATGGGGCAGACAACAGAGACAGAGAGGGCAAGGGTAACACCAGGAATAAGCAACGGAACAAAATATACGACTCGATCCAAGGCAGGAGCACAAGGAGAATGCAATCAGAACAGCAAGCAAGCTCAGGAAACCACTAAATACAGAAAGAGATTGGCGCTAAACAGGTATAGAAAAGTGTATAGACCAACACATTTATTAAATAATAAACAATAAATTGATAAAATATAAGTACATAAAATATATACTAAAATTGTAAAAAGTAAACCCAATGTTGAACTGATCTGTACACTGGCCGGACATAGATAAAAAAAAAGGATCTGCTAATAGACAAGAGTGTCTCAAAGAACAGGGTGATAGAGTATCGATGTCAAAAATTGAAATATAGGCAGAGTGATAGATATTGATTGATGTATGGATCCTAAAATGGATATTAGGCACAGTCAATATTGTATTATTCACATTCGTGTGAAGATGACACATAAATCCCATATAGGTAATAGTTAGTAGAAATTCATAGATCGTAAAGCCACAGTGCATATATCGTATAGATGTTTTTAGGAGATCGTTAAGGTGAGTATATAACGGTATCCAAACCACTATATGCGGTTACTCTGCAATGTTCTTATTACAAATAATCTCTATCGCCAGAGTGTCAAGGCAAGCGCACCCGATCCAGATAAGAACGCGGACATAAATATTGATTGTTTACATCAAAACTACTGCAGCATGTCTAGCTCCAGGAGGCACACATTCCACAACCTCAGGCACTTGTGTTGTTTCAATTTCATACTACTTTCATACACTATTATATACAGTTAACTACCCCGCTTTTGCACCACATATATGGTCAAGTAGCAGCTTGACTGCTTTATGCCCATACACTACATGCTTAAAAAATGCTATCCAGAGGTATCGTTGCATATTCTTTAGGATGGTACATAGCAAGCCAAGCTTTTTCTAACACATCTATGGCGTGCATGCTGCATGCACATATAAAGGCATAATTTGATACCTGAAAAATCCCCAAAAAAATCATCAAAAGAGAAGGGTGTGCGTGTCGAATTTGTTAAAATTGCCACACTCCGTGCCCCTTAGTAATTAAAAATATATTATTTAAAAAATTCTTAAATGTTTTGTAAACAAAATGTTATTACAATACAAAATGCATTGTGCGGCATGCTACTAACCCTGAGCATGCTACACTATAGTACTAAAAGACACAGCATGCCCATGTGTGTGACTTTTAGTACCATAAGCATCAGCATACCAAGTGTGAAAGGCATGCTGCACCATGGATTATGTGTCCAATAAAAATATTGAGCAAATACCTTAATACTGTGTCCCCTATATAGTGTAAATATAACCTACATAGTTGCCTCTCTATGTATAATATATCCACCGCATTATTCCCTGTTATACCTGAATGGTCACATAGTTGTCCTTTAAACTAAATACCCGCATAGTTGCCCCTTATAAGGATAAGAATTGCCCGCACAGTTGCCACTTAAATAGAATTGCCCAGAAGTCGTAATTTAAATGTAAGTGCCTGCATATTTGTCTGTAATGTGTAACATTATCCTAATACTGTCCATAAAAAATTATTTAAAAGGTGTCCCAAAAATGTTTTAAAAAAATAAAAATGATTAATACTCACATTTCAGATGTCTTCAGTCTTATGGTGAGTTGCTTGAAGAGATATTAAGGTTCCTTGCAGGATCGTCTCTTTTTTGCCCATGAGATGCTGGAGGTCGGTCCTTCTTCTTCTGTGTCCTGATGCTAATGAATATTCACTAGAATATTCACTAGAGGTCCCCCTTATCTAGCCTCTGACGTTATTTTTTTATTGGACACATAATCCATGGCGCAGCATACCATTAAACACTTGGCATGCTGACGCTTATGTTACTAAGAGTTACAGCATGCCCTGCAAAACATGGGCATGCTGTGCCTTCTAGTACTATAGGTGCCAGCATGCTAAGGGTTAATGGCATGCCGCGCAATGGATTTTCACATTAAAAAGGGCTATTTTTATCAGGTTTTTTTAAAGGTATTTATCTTTAATTTTTTTTATACACCAAGGGTACAGGCTGTGGCAACTTTTCAGGGCAAAATTGCAATGATTTAAGTGCCAAAAAGTCGCCTAACATCGACGGTGATATAAAATTGCCATAAAAAATAGCTTTTTAGTAAATACAGCGCTTATAGCGCTGAAATCACCGATAAATCGTGGCAATAAGCGGCGATTTCAAATCGCCACTTAAAAACGAGTTTAGTAAATTCTCCCCTAAGACTCATCAATGGTGATGAATGTGACCTTTAATTGTTAAGGAAAGTAAATTAAAACAAGAGGTGGTTATATATCAAAAAGTGTATTAGCTGTTTAAATTGCACTGAATTTAATATCAGGTAAAAGTTTTTTCAGTTCACATATATAAAATAATAAGTCAGAAGTTCTCATCCAAATGAGACTGAATGTGACAAGAAAATATCCTGGAGTAAGCAGGAGAGCATCTTAAAATATCTAATGCATTTCTTGGTGTATAGTATAGCCACTTCTTCAGCAACTTCTGCGTTTTAAGGTTTTTATTTGTTCTCCTAACATGGAGGAGGTGGAAAATGTAATAATATTACAAAGGTGTGTATAGGGGGATAATGTAATTAGAACACAAAGGCGTGTTACAAAAAAGCAGTGAGCAAACAGGTGGAAAGGATAAAGGATTGCTAAAGTAACACAAAACAATTAAATCTACTTCCACCATATGTGGACATCTACCTGGTATTTACAATCTTTTTCAAGGCTTGGTGGATATCATTATTTCTCAAGCTATAAATGAAAGGATTGATCATTGGAGTGATAACAGAGTAAATTAGAGATACCATTTTATTAAAATTAAAAGCGTTGAGGGTCCTTGGTCGAACATATGTGAAGATGGTGGTGCCATAGAATATAGATACGATGATTAGGTGAGAAGCACAAGTGGAAAAAGCTTTTGTACGGCCCTCAGCAGTAGGAATGTTGAGTATTGTGGAGATAATATTGATATAAGAAATCATAGTTAACAAAAAAGAAATTAATAGAACCATTGAACCCAATATAAAATTAATTACTTCAATGGTATTGATATCTTGACAAGCGAGCTTTAACATTGGCGGCGAATCGCAAAAGAAATGATTAATAACATTTGAGCGGCAGAAAGGGAGTCGAGATATAAATATGGTGGGAATAAGGGGTGCTAGAAAACCAGTGACCCAACAGCCTCCTGCTAATTTTATGTAAGCTCTTTTGTTCATGGTTCCATTATAATGTAGAGGATCACAGATAGCCAGATATCTGTCATAGGCCATTGCAGTAAGCAAAAAGCATTCTGTTGAGCCTAAGAAAAAGAAAATGTACTGCTGGGAAAAACATCCATTGAAGGAGATTGTATTTTTCCTTGATAATAAATTAGAAAGCATGTTAGGGACAGTGACGGTGACATAACTTATCTCAATAATTGAAAGGTTTGTGATAAAAAAATACATAGGTGTGTGAAGGCGATAATCCAGACATATTACAACAATAATAACGGAATGCTGTGTGAATGTTAGTATATACATTACCAAAAATATTGCAAATAAGGCTAACTGAACCCCCTGAACATTGGAAAAACCAAGAATGATGAACTCTTTCACTCTTGTGTGGTTTGCTGTGTTCATGATACTGTATCTGGAAAGATAACAAAAAAAATGTTTGAATACAAATATTTGCATTTGTAACAAATTTCAGTTGCATTGAATAGCCTGTTATAATTTAATAGCGTATAAACATATAGTTAGAAAAAATTGCTATATAAATAATTGGGACAGTTGTTTTTGTGCAACATAAAAAGAAATATTCTAATATTATAACTTTTATTTTGATTTGTAGACTTGCTTCTTTTCTAAAATGTTTATTGTTTTAAACATAATGCATTTTTGTTTTGTGGGGTTTTAATTTTTTTTTACAATATTTAATAATAATATAAATTCAAATATAGAAATGGAATAGTAAATTTACTAAACTAAATATCTCGTACACAATCTATTTGTTTTTGGTGATATTAACAAAATCAATAGTATGTATATACATATTAAAAATTTATATTTAACATATTGCAAGAAATGAAATGCATTATTTCTGTTTCTCCATCTATAGGTCATTTGTATTAAAGACATAGAATCGTGCACAGGGGGAAAATGCTATATATATATATATTATTGCTAAAATAACAGTAAAAAAAAATACAGAAATTGATTTATTTCTATTATGAAAAAAAGTAAATAAATAACTGAATAATTGCTGAAAAAGTAATATTTAACATTAAGCATAAAATGATACACAAATATTAGGTACACCAATAAGTGTTATTAAACATATGGAGAAAGCCTATACTGTGCTGCACTGTACTGTGCTTACGTTGAATTCAGTCTACAATTTACTACACAGTTTTTAACATTAGCTAATATAATTTTATTCACAATAGGTTCAGATATGTATACAGGTAAACATATTTAAAAGGCTACAAACAATAAGAACAATTCCTTAGAAATTTCTCTGTGCATGAAAACTCTGGCATAAGAAAATACTACCATGTAGGCGTGTACAGTATGTCAGCATGTACTTAAGATGATATTTTCACATCAGGGTCTCAGACATGGTCTACATGGTAAATGGTTTCTAGTATATCCATAAGTAGAAACTGGCACTTTGTGGCCAGTGAATTGCAAATCAATGTAGAATGGGTATTATAAATACTAGAATCTACCTCTTGGGAACTAGGTGTTCTCAATGTTTTATTTAAGCCACGTTACTAATGATCCAATTTTTGCTTCTGTAAAATTGACATTGCTATCCCAGTTGATTATTGTTTGTCTGCTATATTTATTCTTAATCAGTTTAAATTGTAGAATCATTTTACTTGTTCAGTATTAGATTGCAACAAATATAGACACACAAAAACACAAATGCACACACAAAAGACCAAATGGCCCAACAAATAATGATCTTGTAAGTTTTGCAGCTGCCAGAGTTTTTAAAAAGTTTTCCCAAAAATATACAGAAATACAAACAAAATAGCCAGAGAAGCAAATGTAACAACATTGAGCCATATCCGGACCTCTGCCTCTATACCTGTTCCGTATGCATGGAGGTCTGTAAGTCCTCAAGGAAGAGGGGATTGAACTCCCCTATCAAATGCAGATCTATGCGGAAATGCTTACCGCCATCCACTCACCTTCATCTACCCCCCCCCCCCCCACACACACACACATATGGGTCTCCTAGTGTATAGAACTAAGTACTGTACGCAAGGAGGTCCATTGTAGAACATCATGTGTGAGCTTGTGTGGTGTCAGAAAATCACCTGACTTCCGCAATCAGCTTGTGGAAGTCAGTGACCAATAGAGATTAGATCAATTCTGCTTAACTGCTACTTTCCTGTAAACAACAGACAGCACTTGTATACATATCTGGAGCACACACTATTTTACAGTGTTTTTTTTTATACCAACATAGGATTTATTTTTTGAGTTTCAGTCTGGATCAGGTCCACTGTTGCTGGAGCTGATAAAATCTTTTTCTTTATTGACCCTATTTTTCATCCCTGCATAGTGGGTTTGGATCGCTGCTGCGAACAGCCTTTTTAAAAAGGGCCGTTATTTCCCAGACAGTTCCGATCTGGCTAGGAAATTGATTACTGCGAGTGCTCTTTTATTACCCTAACCCTAACCTACCCTTCCCCATAGCCTAACTCTAAGACTCCCTTCCTCGCAGCCTAGCCCTAAGACTCCCTTCCCTGCAGCCTGACCCTAAAACTCTTTTTCATTACCATCATCCCTAACCCTCCCCATCCATTATTTTAACCCTATCCCTTCCTTTTCATTACCATAACCCATTTTTCTCCGCAGCCTAACCCTAAACCTCTCCAGAGACTGTTACTCACGTCTCTGGTCGGTGAGGCAGGTCTGCAGGAGGTGCAATCCTGCAATATATCTGCATATTTACCAATTCTTAAAATTATTTATTTTTTCAAAAATGCCAGTCTTGACATAGAAACAGATGAAAATTAGCTTTTGGCTATCTCTACTTCTAAAAGAACTATTTTGCTGTGGCACATCCAACCGAAATGTTACAGTTGAATTTCAGAGAGATTCTAATTAATTTTATTTTGCATGTGTGGATGCTTTTCTTATTGCATACAGATGCTGACTATACAGTATATACTTTTTAACTGATATTTAAATTTGGCTATGAATAATCAACTCTAAACTTTCATCTGTTTTTAGCAGATGAAATTTTCATCCCCAGCTGTTTATCATTATTTTGCCCAGGTGTAACTTTCCTTCTGATTACTAATTTCTTCTAGAAAAATATCTATTTGAGTTATTTTACCTCAGTTTTTCTCAGGGACCAAAATACTGGGCAAGTTTGACACATGACAAGCAAGAACACTTAAACAGTATCAGCCTTATGGTGAGTATGATTTGTATCACCTGCTTTTGGGGCATGAATTCCTTTTTTTTTCTTTATTCAGTAATTTGTATTAGTTTTTACAAACATAACACAAGAAAAGAAAAAAATACGAAACATAGTAAACCCCCCCGCTTCCACTATAACTCCCTCCCTGGCACTGCTATTTCTAATACAATCATAAACTCTATCATAAAATCACCCAAAAAGATACACAGTGCACATTTCGATTTGGCATAAATATAGTATATACAATACAAATTTTAAGTTTTTAATATGTACTCCACAGCATTTCCCCACATAGAACAAAGATCACATGTTTGGAAAAAGGGGGAAAGGGAGCCCCCCTCAGCCAGTCTGCTTTATGATATTAGAGAGCAAGTATACAGGAATTTTGTCAAACAGCAAAACTGGGTCACACCATTGTCAGTGCAGTATAATACAGTTCAATTTATTGCATATGCGGCCGGAGTTTTCCGATATGAGCTACATGAGCAGTAATTTTGTTACGACATCTACGTTACTTGTTGCAACGTACGTTGCGGCCCCTTATTATTATCTTAGTATTTATGCAGGGCCTTTCTCTGGGTGTACATTTACCTTTCGTGCAGAGGCGGAACTAGCAAGTTGTGGGCCCAGGTGCAAAAAATATGCTTTGGCCTTGATGATATCCCAGGGAACCCGGTGGGGAGCTTCGGCAATGCGGTGATGATGGCTGTGGACCCTTGTATTAGCATGGGTCCCGATGCTGTTGCACCTGTTGTTCCAATGGTAGTTCCGTCCCTCTTTTCGTGGCCAAATTGTTTCATTCACCAAGGCCACCCAACACTGCACAGTAGGGAAATTGGGGGCCATCCAGGACCTGGCAAATAAACCCTTGGCTAATGTGGAAAGAGTAAGAATATATCTGTACATAACAATGTTAAAACATTCTTCAACATATACCCCAATAGTGCGGTTAACAGTTCCAAATGAGGGAGCTCCTCAGCAGTGGTCTTAATACAAGCCCAAACCCTCTCCCAAAATCAGTACAAAGGAGGACAAGACCGCAGTAGATGCCAGAATCCAGTGTCAGATACCCCCGCACTTAGGGCACTCAGAAGAGGAGCTCAGGGGGTATGATAAACTCTATGCACAATGAAGTAATGAATTTGTTGAAATCACAGGCACACAGTGGCATCTCTAATGCATCCCAAAATGTGTTTCCATGCCTCATCTTCCAGGGAACCCAAGTCTAACACCCAGTCACTCCGAAGACTGTTCATTCAATTTATCGCTACCACCGCATTGAAATTCGCATGTATGCATGATATGGCCTTAGGTTGACCCAAATCCTTCAGTAGCATCTTAGTCTTAGTGTCCACAAAAGTGGTGGGACCAAACCAGAACTGCGATGCCAAGGTATGCCTGAGTTGAAGATATGCAAAGAAGCTAGAGGGGGTAAGTGAAACTTCTCTTTCAGCTGGACAAAGGATTTTATCACACCGTTGTTATACAATTGACCTAATGACTGCAGACGGGAGCATGACCACAGGTTATGCAGAGTAAGGGCTTGGATTTCAGGATAATTTTTATTGTGCCACAGAGGCATCTCTGGATCTGTTTCTTCACCCCCTAACATCTGCCCCACCAGTTTCCATATCTCAACTACCTGCTTGACAATAGGGCAAAAAGATTTAGTAGTTCTACCAACCAATAGAATTTGTAATGACGAAAGGTTAGGAGTAGAATGGTGCACCAAAGCATGCAACACTCCCTCTGACCCACCTGGATTCATCCATGGTATCAGATGAACAAGTTGCGATGCAATGTAATAGTTATGAAAATTAGACAGGTAGAGTCCCCCCACAGTCTTGGCACAGCAAAGTGTTGCTATCTTTATTTTAGGCCTATGCCCCGCCTAAATAAAGGACGAAAGCAATCCGTTGAGAGATTTGAACACCGTACATGGAATATAAAATGGTGAATGTAGTGCATAAAGAGATTTAGGTTGGATAATCATTTTGACCAAATTATTCCTTCCAGATACAGTCTTAGTTTTACACGCCATGTCAGCGTGTAATATTCTTCCTCTCCCCATGGCTGGGCTGGATGTCCAGATCGTTGCTAGATGATCTGGACGCCAGCCTCTTGCCTCTCTTCCTGCCCGGCTACACTTTATGTTACCTAGTACTTACCTTGTCTGTGACCTTTTGCTTGTTGGCCTGCCTGTCTATATGTTACCTTACCTTGGGCCGGATCCAGAACTACGTCCGTCTTCCATAGACGTACTACGCATGCACAGTAGCTACTGTTTATTGAACTACGTCCGTCTATGGAAGACGGACGTAGTTCTGGATCCGGCCCCTTGTGTTTACCTTGCCTATTGCATGTCAGTTTATCTGTCTAAACTAGCTGGTAACCATATTGCCTTATTGTTTGCAAACCACTCTGTCTGGCTATAAGATCTGGTACTTACCTTACCTTTTACTTCTGCATGCCAGTTTGTCTGGCTTAGTATTGTGCAGTGAATATTCAACATACATTTATATACTCTGTATGCCAACTAGCCAGCTAAATATTGTGCAGCTAAAATTACTTACCTTACACTCTTCTTGTCTGGCTTAATATTGTGCATTATTTCGTATACTCTACCTATAACTTCTGCACGCCAGCTTGTCTGGCTTAATTGGTGCAGATTTATTTCCTCTGTCCTACGTTGGCCCACCAGCTTGTCTGACTTATTCAAAGCTACCCTTTCTCTATTTTCCTCTCTCTTCTCCTTGTCTGGCTCACTTCTATCTATTTCATATACCCGGTCTTTTCATTATCGTGTCCTAGTCTATTATCTGCCTTTTGCCTTGGAGTCTAGGTGTCACTAGCCTCTGGTCTCTTCTCTGGGAATCTCTTCCCTTCTATTTTTGTCAGTGTCTTACTGGGCTTCCATGTCATTTCTTTTATCCTTCCGTGGGACTTTCTGCCAGGGGCCACGACCTGCTGTTTGGGCGCAGCCAAGTCCATCCCCACCATCAGCGGCTCTGGCAAAATCCAGCTGATAGTTACATTCCACACCCTGGTGATCAGTCCCGTAACACATGGGGAGTTTTTGCCACTGATAAAATTTAATTTTAAAGGTAGGAGTCTATAGGGGCAAATATTTAGTGGCCTTGTGGGAGACCTATATACCCAAACATTTAAATTTAGTGATCCACTGCAGGGAACCCTGTGGAAGTGCTCGGGAAATGATCCAGACAACCCAAAGGAAAAATATGGGACTTAGACCAATTTATTTTTAAATCAGAGTATACTACAAAGGTTTCCACTGTATGCAGTAAACTCCACATTGAGAGCCCAGCATTAGACAAAAAAAGTAGAATGTTATAAAGGACTATCTTGACCGGATAGAATACCCTACGCTTTCACCTGAGGAGATTGAATTCTTAGATAGCCCAATTACTTTAGCCGAACTAGCATAGGCAATTAAAATAACACCAGCGGGAAAGAGCCCGGGTCCAGATGGCTTCCCAGCCAGATATTATAAGACTTTTAAGGATAAACTAATCCCCATGATGCAGCATGCGTTCAATAGCATATCTGATCTCTATCCCTTACCCCCCATGCCTTAGAAGCCCATATCACCATAATACCTAAGGAGGGCAAGGATCCTGCACTCTGTGCTAGCTACCGCCCTATCTCCCTGTTAAACAACAACTTAAAAATATTTGCCAAAGTAATCGCAAACCGTTTTAAGATTTTATTACTACAAATCATCCATAACGACCAGGTGGGATTTGTGCCTGGGAGGGAGGCCCGTGATAACACTATTAAGCTTATAAATTTAATTAATTGGGCTCAGCATTCTAATAATCACGCAATTTTTCTATCTACTGATACCGAAAAGGCTTTTGACAGAGTGGATTGGTTATTTATGGAAGGGATTTTTTTAAAGGCTAGGATTAGGACCACAGTGCACCCAACGCATCCTATCTCTTTATAAGTTACCTACAGCCAATGTAAAGATTAACGGTATCCTGTCACCCTCTTTCACTATCAGAAATGTTACTAAGCAGGGATGTCCGCTTCCACTGTTGGTGTTCGTCCTCTGTATGGAAGCCCTTGCTAGGGCGATACGTCAGAACTTAAATGTATCCGGTTTTAAAGTAGGTCAAAAGGAATTTAAATTGGCTCTATTTGAGGACGATTTGTTGGCATCTCTCATGAATCCTGCAATCTCTTTGCCAAATATAGTGCAGGAGTTTGCTTCCTTTGGGGAATTGTCAAACTTCAAAATAAATTTTTCTAAATTGTCAGTTCTCAATCTTACCACTCCACAATCCATAGTAGATGGTCTTCAATCAGCTTTCCTGTTCGTTTCCATATACGGTATTTGGGTATTCTCTTGGCTGGTAACACTGACTCTCCTTTTCAACTTAATTACTATCCCCTTGCGACCAAGTTAGCCAAAGAACTGAAATCCTGGCAATTTAAAATTTCTCCTGGCTTGGCCGGGTGAACATATTGAAAATGAACACACTCCCCAAAATCTTATGTTTGCTGCAGACTCTTCTGATTTCCATTAACCCCTCATGGTTCATCACCATCCGGAAGCTGTTTAGAGATTTTATATGGGGAGGAAGATGCCCTAGAATATAGTTGGAGGTATTGGAACGTAATAAGGCTGATGGTGGCCTGAACTCCCAAGTATAGAAGGCTATTATAATGCGTCCTTACTTTTTTCGGGTTTTAGATTGGTTAAGGGATGAGGGTGTGAAACAGTGGGTATATCTAGAAGGCCAGACTATGCAGATGCCCGCACGGCTTATCCCATGGGCAATAAATCTTACCCCAATATGACATCCGACGATATCCCCGACCCTACATTGCTGGAAGTGCTTGAAAACATTCCCCCAGATATCCTCCCTAGACTGCCCTATGCGCACATGCTTCTCTAACGCACATGACAGCAAATGCCTTCATTTTTCTAATTTACAAAAATGATTGAATGTAGGGGTCTACAGATTGGATCAGCTGGTGGGGATGGAGGGCATTCGGGAATTTGCAAGCCTCCACCAGGAGTGGAACATCCCTCAAAGTGAATACTGGACATATACACAAATTTATTATTTCATACATCGCCATAAGTTGATCAAACAGGGGTATGTACTCCATTCGAGAAACTATGCCTAGCTACAGACACTCCTACACATACGATCTCCTCACTGTATAAATTGATCATCCAGTCTTGGTACCCGAATATACCCCTCTTCACTAAGGCTTGGGAACGGGACTTTCAAGTTTTTGAGGAAAACGTTACAGAAGAGGATTGGTCTAAGATATTCCAATGCACATTCTCAAGCTCACAGAGTACAGCTCTTATAGAAACCCATTACAAGTTCTTATCCCGATGGTATAAATGTCCCTCCATACTTCATAGGATTTATCCGGAAGTACCAGACACTTGTTGTAGATGCTCCAAAGCGGTAGGCACATTCTGACACATATGGTGGGATTGTGAGCTAATTCAACCATTCTGGGAGAGAGTTTTTACAGTCTCCCAGGCTGTGTTAGTAGGAGAGGTCCCCACAACCCCTCTTTTATGGTTGCTTAATTGGTCCTCAGGCCTGGCCTCTAAATAAAAAAATTCACTCTTGTGTGGCTTTATAACAGCGGCCAAGGCAGTAATTCCTCTCAAATGGAGGTCTAGCCACCCTCCAACAATTAAAGACTGGGGGGATAGATTGGATTATTTTATGAGTATGGAAGATTTATCATCTACTGGAGTGATAGAAAGTGCTAAATTCAAAGACACCTGGGTCACTTGGCGTGATTTTAAAAACAGGGACCTTTATAGATTGTTGGGTTTGCAGGGGTAATGGTGTCATAGTTATTCTTGATTATTGAAGTAGCATATCTCCTTGTAGCCCTTGGCTGACACTCCATGTAAAGTTGTTTGGGCCTTTCATAGAATCCTTTTGGTGGGATGGTTCTATGGACTGTTTCATATCTTCTTCTAGAATAAGTGAGGCGTTTCTATTCCTTCCCCCCCTCCCTACTACCCTTTAATTTACTAGATGTTCATTTCTTTTCCTTTATTTGTATTATTGTAGTTTAATAAGAAGCAGCGAAATTTTGTATCAACCATTGTTTATATTGTTTACTACAATTTCCGATTGATACCTGCATTGTTATATTTGTTATAAGCATTTCATTATGTGGATTTCGGATGTAAAATCTGTTGGCTTCTATCATGCTTTCAAAATGCTGTAATCAACAATTTCTTAAAACTAATAAACACAGTTAAAAAACAAAAAAAAAAAGAGGCGTAACTAGGATAAATGGAACCCGGAGCAGATACCAAAAATTCACCCCCCTCCCCCGTTAATTAAATTTTTATTAATTTTAATTATATATAGTCAGGGGTGTCACAATTAGTTTTTTGGGTGGGAAGGGGCAAGAATTTATCCCTCCCTTTGGTGCCCCATCTCACCTTGGTGCGTCCCTCCTACCGTGGTGTGCAATAAGTATGATTGTGCCTTTGTGTTGGCACGGTGTGAAAGGGGGCATGGTCAACTCACTTGGAACGAGGTAAAACCACTAGGGGTGCAGCTGTGCATCCGGGTTTGAACCACTTTATATATGTTTAAACCAATATACATATACATATATGTGTCATCGGGCCGGATTCACAGCCCCAGTATTGCACATACGTCCTTAATTTACTGATAATAGCTATTATGCATGCGTAGTAACTATTTTACATAATAGACTGCATATACACAATCTACGTAACAAAACGAAACATAGATTACGTAAAATAGAAATGTGCCATCAAGCCCTCCCAGTACTTTCATCATATGCCACCAGCCCCCCCAGTACTCCCATCATATGCCATCAGCCACCACAGTATGCCCATCATTTACCACCAGCCCCCTCCCCAGTACACCCATCATGTGCCATCAAGCCCTCCCAGTACTCCCATCATGTGTCATCAAGTCTTCCCAGTACTCCCATCATCATGTGGCCACCAGCCACGCCCTCAGAACTCCCATCATGTGCCACCAAACCCCCCCACTATTCCCATCATGTGCCAACAGCCCCCCCAGTACTTCTGTCATGTGTCTCCATTCTCCCTCCCAGTATTATCATCATGTGTCTCCAGCCCCCCCACAGTACTCCAATCATATGGCACCAGCCCCCCCCAGTACTCCCATCATGTGCTACCAGCCCACCCAGTACTCCCATCTTATGCCACCAGTCACCCCCCTGCAGTACTCCCATCATTTGCCATCATCCCCTGCTAGTACTTTCATCATATGCCACCAGCCCCCCCAAGCACTCCCTTCATATGCCACCAGCCACCCCAGTACTCCCATCATGTGCCACTCATGCCCCCCCAAGTACTCCTATCATGTGCCACCAGCCTTCCCCCCAGTATTCCCATCATATGCTACCAGTTTATACAGGAAGTTCCTGTATGATTGTCTGCAGCAGTTACACAGAGCAGCTAAAATTAGCTGCTCTATGTATCTGCCATGGCAGTTCATACAGGAACGTCCTGTATGAGCCTGCCGATATCCAGAACTGGGTGGCGGGGCTGTCTGTGCAGTGACTGCCAGGTGGCCGGCAGTGGTACAACTGTGAGTATTGTAGGACACATGCTCTGATGGCACCGATGACGCCCCCATCAGATGGGCAATGACCCAGATAGTGGTGTAACCTCTACTTCAGGAACAAAGTACATAGAAATATTATCTCTTGCTTGTTCCAGAATGGATAAAGGCCCAAGAGGACCTATGGGGGTTTGTTGAAGTATCTTGTACTGAACACATTGTAAATTGGCTTACACAAAGGGGCTGATTCAGAGATGCGATTGCGAAAAGATCGCAAATATACGCACCTTTGCTAAGATCTTAGCAGGTTCCAGCCCACTGCAAAACCAGACACTCCCCTTGCAAACAGCGGTGGATCTTAAACTTAGACCACCATTGAATTGCCTTAACTATACGCTGTCAGTTGGGATCTTAAGTGACGTGGTAGCGTTCATTTAAGATCCTAAGTGTCAGCCCGCGCCCACTTTCCCTCATTTCCCTGCCTCCCCCCGCCCCTTTCCATGCAAATCCTTAAGATCTTAAAGATTCGCTGCACTTAAGATCTTAAGTGCTTGCGTGCGATTCAAACCTACGCTCTTAGCGAACTTACGCTCCTACCCGCTACGTTAACGGCATTGCACTATTACTACGCATGCGCAGTTTTGCAAATTTTCTAGGATCTTAAATATACGCACCTAAGTGCCGTGGAAATCGCATCTCTGAATCAGCCCCAAAGTCCTTAACATCTTGAGAGATTGTCAGCCACCAGAAGCATTGTGCCCAGCAAAGTAGTTTAGTCCGAAGGTGTAGAGGGACAAAAGATCCCTTGGAGGAGGATCACCTTGTTTTGGATTTCAGTTTTCTAAAATTACAGTAACTTATTCTGGGCATCAAAGGAATAGGAAAGGGCATCTGATTTTGTGTTCCTGGTAACAACTTGATCACCAAGTTGAACTGAGAAAAGAATAGTGACAACCTGGCATGTGAAGCATTAAGGCAGGATGCAGACGCAGGGCCTGATCCAGAGCTACACTGGCCCACTGTCCGTAAGTACGGCCAGCGTATCTCTGGTGTACTCCCCCTGTCACTACCCCTGTGTGAGCTTAGTTACACACAGTTACGCCGGCTGAAGGCTACTCTAACTTTAGCCGGAGTAACTGTGTGTAACTACGCTCACACAGAAGCGTTGGTACGCGATAGAAAAGTGGTCCCAAAACCTGCTGCTTGGACGTGAATACCCGGGAACCGTCCTAGATGGAAACCTTCAGAGGGGAACCATAGGATGAAGCCATCGGGACGAAATTCTGTGCTGCAGACTCGCTGGATTACCGACTGACGCGTTTCGAGGGGGTCACCTTTTCAAAGTGGTGTTCCTTCAGAGTATGGAGCTGGTATTTAAAGCCCGCCAGGGGATCTAATTGATTGAGATGCTGTACACCTGCCTGTTTATCGGACTGATGCCATTTAAACACTACCAACTATTCCAAATAAAAATACTAAAAACTGTGGGGATATCCATATATAGATGCAGGCAAACAACAGGAAACATACTCCTAATAAATATGGATAATAATCACATACGATCAAAGGAACATGAATATAACGGCTTGTGAACAGTACCACATTGGAATTAACTATATCTACTTCTATTGAGTCCAGGATAATGTTCATAATATTTAGAATCATAGATGAAGTGCAAGTGCATATTTAAGTAGAATAATGGAATAATAGTAAAATATAAATAAAAATAAAATCAGAAGAAAAACTCCCAAAATAAGGGGGAAATGATGATGGTGCATTTTACATAACACCACAAGAACTCAAAAACAAAAAACCATAAATATATATGTCAGGCCCCGTCGCATTGCTGCTGCTGGCCTCTGTCTCCCCTCTGACTCCTTACCTCTGCAGCGCCTTCAATACGTACCTCCCATCTCTGGTCCCGTCTGCTGATCTCCGCAGTGTTTCCTTCCTGGCTTCCGGCTCGCAGCGGTGACGTCTCCCTGGCAACCAGAGACGCACATTCCTTCAGACTGTCGGCTGCAGCCTGAGGCGTGTCTCGGTTGCCATGGTATTGCTTCCGTTGGCGCGATCTCTGCTGTTTGCTGATTGGTCCTTCTTCCATTTAAATATCCCTCTCCTTCTCTCGGCAGACGCTGGTTATAGTTCCATCGTGGTGCCTGCCAGCTCTTTCTCTCTCTCTCTCTGCCTCGTTATTTCTGTACCTTCTGCCTGATTATTGAGTGCCCTATTTAGTCCTGCCTGGTTCCTCTGACCTTACCTTTTCTGTGTCTTTTCCCCCAATCTGTTCCTTAAACCCGTCACTGTATTAACCCTTCCTTTACCTGAGTTACTGTTTATATATCCCATTAGGGGAATCCTCCTGTCTAAGTAAGTGAGTGTGTGCATCTCCTAGTCTGTTCTTGTTAGTCAGTGTCTGTCCCGTCTTCCCAGACCTGTCAGTTCCCTGTTTTTCGTTGTCCGTTAAGTCCAGTCCCTTCTGGTACTTCTGTTCCCGCTATTCTGCCTCTCCCTTCCCAGTCCCACTTGGTCCTGTCTTTTACTCACCTTCTTCTCCCGAGTAATCTCTCCAGGGCTGTATCCTGACGGGTTCCTACCAGCTCCAGACTATCCCCACCATCAGGGGCCCTAGCGAACACTCGGTCCGATCTCAGGCTCTACACCCTGGTGAGTTGCTCGTCTCTCTTTTCTCTAGGTCACCTCGGTACTTCGCTAAGGTAATTCCGGGGTACCCTAACAATATACAATCACATATTGCATGTTGAAGAAACGAAAAATAGTGAATGAGGTGTTCTGGAAAAATCTAAGAAAACATCTTATACTAATTATAAAACAAAGTATAAGGCATAAAACATATCTGAATGGAATGAATCATAGAATAAGATCTCCAAATGATAATCTCGGAGATTGGAGGTAAGGTGATGGTGAAAATACTGGGTATTAAAGAATCAAATAGAATCATATAAGACCCGAAAATTATATATATATGGGAGTGTGACAAACATAAATTAAACATAATACATAAAACATTCATTGTTCACTGGCTTTAATACCCAGTATTTTCACCATCACTTTACCTCCAATCTCCGAGATTATAATTTGGAGATCTTATTCTATGATTCATTCCATTCAGATATGTTTTATGCCTTATAATTTGTTTTATAATTAGTATAAGATTTTTTTCTTAGATTTTTCCAGAGCACATTTTTTCTTCAATCACTATTTTTCGTTTCTTCAACATGCAATATGTGATTGTATATATTTACGTTTTTTTGTTTTTGGGTTCATGTGGTGTTATATAAAATGCACCATCATTATTTCCCCCTTATTTTGGGAGTTTTTCTCCTGATTTTATGCATATTTATTAGGAGTATGTTTCCTGGTGTTTGCCTGCATCTATATATAGATATCCCCACAGTTCTTTAGTATTTTTACTTGGAATAGTTGGTAGTGTTTAAACGGCATCAGTCCGATAACCAGGCAGGTGTGCAGCATCTCAACCAATTAGATCTTCCGGCGGGCTTTAAATACCAGCTCCATACTCTGAAGGATCACCACTTCCCGAGTATTCACGTCCAAGCAGCAGGATTTGGGTCCACTTTTCCATCGGGTACAGATGGGTACGGGCTCTGTGTTTATTTCACGGACTCGTTGTTTATTTATTTTTTTCTATTATATATCTATTGTTTTTTATGTATATTAATGTTTATATGTGGATTAAAATATGATCTTAACCTTTCCCTCTTTCTCTGTTTTCTACATGGTTACTCCTACTGAGAATTGATGAAAATTATGGACACATAAGTATTTGGATTTTTTATGCACACCTTGTCCTTTTTAGCTTTTATTTAAATATCTTATATTGTTAACAGAACAGCGCTATTCAAAAAGATAATATATCTTTTTATTATTTATATTTTCTTTTGTGAGGTTATAGGATACTCCTCTAATCTTTTTGTTTTTGGCTGCAGTTCATTTTGAGCGCAGCTAACTCCAAATATTATTATTTATATACATTATCCTTTTTCCTACATGTTGGATTTGGTTGCTGCTTTTAATCTTTTATCTTTATTTTTTTAAGTGACCGTGGGGATATTATATATTATAAACTATTTATCTATTTACCATATTTTATAGTATATATTGTGTATATTTCATATTAGGCCATTCTTTTTCTGTCCCTTCGGTGTATTGTTCTTTCAAAATGGTTGATTTAAAGAGTGTGAGAAATTCTAGACAACAAACTTTAGCCATGACGTTTGATTTCACAGAAGAATTTAATCTATCGAATGTGTCAGAAACTGAATTAGTTGATGATGACATAGAAAGTGCCTTTCACAAGTTAGGGAAATTACTCATTCAGGAATGTAAACTCTGGTGGGACATAGCGACATTAGAGGAGTACTTAGCCAGAAAAGTTGTCCCCCAAGGTTTAATAATTAAGAAAGTCTGTTCTTTCCAATCAGAGAACAAATTTATTGGTTGGTTAGGCATATTGGACCAATGTTATTTTAAATTAATTCATCTTATCATCCAGGAAAGAAAAAGGGATCTAGTTAAATTAACAGATAAAATTGAAGAGTTAAATTGTCTTTTAAACCCCTTTCAGGATATAGAAGAATATAAAAACTTAGAAACCAATATGCTTAATATAGTCAAAAGGAAGGAAACAAAACAAACTCATCAGGGACACAATGCAGATAGCGGATGATGCAGAACCTGTTTATGCAACACCGTTGATCATTTTTTCTAAAACAGATGAGAAATCTGGAAACACTGATAATAAAAATAAACCCAAAATTAATAATATAGACAAAAACAAAAAATCTAAACACACAGAAGGGAGATAGCAACAAAAAGAAAGGTAATAATGATAACAACACCAATAAGAAAGGTACCACACCCAACAGAAAAAATATTTTAAACCACAATATCTAAATCAGTACAATCACAACAAGTTTCCTCCCCATTATCCTCCCCCTAATTCACATTTTCACAAATTTAATAAATTTGACAGGTTTCAGGATCAAAGACAACAACAATACTGGAGAGGTAACAATCAGTTTTATAATAACAAAAATTATGATCAACATCTGCCCGGCGCATGCGCAGATCGGATGCAAAGCCGATCTTACGCTTACGCCCGCTGTCCAAGCGATGGCGGGCGTTACTGTGGATCAGGCCCAATGACCCCCAATTCCAATATAGAGGTCCAGCCCCATATTAAACTCATGAGAGATCAAGAGAGGCATTTTGATAATTTTAATTCTTTTCAACCACCAAGAGCTGATTACGACACCCATTTTTTTAGGGAGAGATCGGGAGGGAGGCTACTCCCCCCAATGGAGATATTAAACTTCAGGAATAATAACAGTACAAATATTATCTCTTATTAAAAAAAAGTAGTAAGAAAGGTGGTAATAAGAGAAATCAATAGTATTCAGGATAACAATGAAATAGAGACAGTGCTTGAGCATAACATTCCTATTCCCATTTTTTATTTAAGCTCCCATTCCCTCTCCACAGATGAGTTGTCCCTTTTGAGTAAGGGTCTTAAATTTGCCTCTAAAAATTATTTTAATTTATTTGATTCCTATGTTGATTTACAAAAGTTTATTCGTAAATTATCTGTTAAAATTTTTTTTAAGTCTGATAGACCTACTACTCCTCACAACCCGCCCTGTCAATTCAAACCAAAATCACTATTTTTTCTGAAACATAAAAAGGGTCATCTTTTAGAAACTCTTGGACATCTAGTTATAAAAGAGTTTGAAAAGATATCTACAAGTTATAAGAATAAACACAAAAAGCACAATCAATTAGATAACCTCATCAAAAAAGAAAGACAAGCATTAGTATCTCTAAAAAATCAGAATGAATAATAATCAAGCCCGCTGATAAAGGGGGAGGTTTGGTATTGTTAAACAGGTTAGACGACCAGACAGAAATAGACTCCCAAATTCAAGATACTACCACATAACAAAAATTGAAAGGTGACCCTACTTGAAACATAGTTAAGAATTCGGTAAAACTTGTGGATAATTATATGGCTACTAATACCATCACTGAAGATGAACATGACTTTATTTTGGTGGGTAACCCCACCATTCCAGTACTTTATACATTACCTAAAGTACACAAGAATCTTGAAAAAAAACCCTGGTCTGCCGATTGTGGCCGACACAGGGTCACTCACAGCTAATTTATCTATGTTTATAAACTGCCATCTGAAACCCTTTATGAAAGAGATCAGGTCTTATCTTAAAGACACATCAGATATTTTATGTAAACTTAGCCAAACTCAATGGGAGGAGGAGTTTTTTCTGATTACAGCCGACATTATGGCTTTGTACACCATTATAGGTCACGATGTTGGTGTTAACGCAGTTAACCATTTTTTAACTAAATCCCTTTTAGATTCTAATTTACAATCATTTCTTTTCGTTTTATTCTTAATAACAATTATTTTAAATTGAATGGTCATTTTTATAAACAAATCAAGGGGACTGCCATGGGGACCAGGTTTGCTCCTAGCTAGGCAAACCTATTTATGTCATGGTGGGAGGAACAAGTCATCCCCACAGCTGGACTAAACCTGGTCTCCTGGTACCGTTATAGCATGATGTTTTTTTTATTTGGAAAGGATCGAGAACAACCCTTGACAATTTCTGCTCCTTTTAAATGCCAATAATCTTATCATTAAGCTGTCTTTCGATATCAGTAAGGAATCGGTTCACTTTCTTGACCTTACAATTTACATCGAACATAAGAACATAAAAACTAAAAATTACACCAAGCCAACCGACTGCAATTCTTAGGTTCCGACACAAAGCAACCATCATAAGTCCTGGTTAAAAAATATTACAAAAGGACAGTTCCTGAAGCTCAGACGCAACTGTTCGGATGCTAAGGAATTTGATCTGGCAGCAAACAAAATGAGAATCAATTTTTAGCCAAAGCTTACCCAGAGGAACCTTTGAATAAGGATATAGAATTTGCAAAGCATACTAACAGGGATCAATTATTAGTTTCCAAACCAAAAAAAACTATGATCAAGATAAAGTTATCTTCATTACTCAGTACAATAGTAGATTTAAAGATGTGGAAAGAGCAATTGTTAAACACTGGCTCCTTTTAATGGAAGATCCAGAATTAGTAAAATGGTTAGCAAAAACTGAGATGAGATACATCTTTGACCTTGGTTTAGAACCAAAGGGGCTTAATCAGGACTTTGAATCAAAAATGTTTTTTTGTGATTCTTTTTACTTACAGTCATACTACCCTGGAGCGCCCGATCTCATCCGATCTTGGAAGCTAAGCAGGGTAGGCCTGGCCAGTACCCTCTGGGAATATCAGGTACCATAAGTGGTTCGGTCTACTCAAAGGTAAACTCCCCCCCCCTTCCGATATAAAGGTCTGGATGGATGCCTCTCAACTTTCTCAGTTCTCCGTTTTTTATCCCATTTCTATAATGATTTTATTTAATCCATTTTTAATTTTTTATTATTTTATACGTATTTATTCTCTGCCTAACCCACATAAATAATTATCTAAATATTCAAGTCCCTTCACTATAATTTTTCTTATCTTAATTGATTTTACATCGATTTATTTTTCTATGTTTATTTATAAACTTTTTTACCTTTTGGTGGTTTTTATAATTGTCTTTATAAGTGTTTTCCATTAATAGCTTTCATGAATACGTGTGCTTTTATGTGCTGGCTGGTAATATACCTTACATTTTATTATATGACTATTGGAGACCTATACATATTTACATGGTTTATCATCACCTCTTCCTTTTTAAATAAAAGGTTGGTCTATCCTTAGACTTCATAAGATGGTAATATTTGTTGGGATTAGACCTTTATAACTAAGTCCCATTTTATCTGGTTCATCCTACATATACTTTGTGGTTTTATTGAAGGTTTTTAAGGAAACATCTTTGATGCCTATAAATGGACATTTTATATGTCTACAAAAGTTACTTGGTATATTATATTATCATCCTCTTTTTTAAGACTGTTACAGGTTTCTGGACATGTTAGGTTCACACAAAGTTGTTTATGATAGGGTAATAACCCCATCAAAAAACTAAGATTTTTCTTATGGGCACTCTGGGTCTCTGTTAGTAGAGAATATTTGTTTTATAAAAAATTAATTAATCTTTATTGATTTACATTAAAAATAATGTGATGACCCTATATATGACTTTGATGTTGTGAAATATATTATTAATATCAAAAATGTTTTCCTTACAGTGTATCACACCGATAATATTTATTAAAAATTAATATATACTGGTTCCACTTATCAATTTACATGGGAATAAAGTTGTAAAACAGAACTGTGTCTGACAATTTTTTTATATTGTTAATGTCTCACAATTAATCCATATTAGTGTTGATCCTTATCATCAGATAATATCATGTATCACACATTTATTGAAAAGCCAACAGCTTGATATACACTTTTATATAATTATTCTCATATATTAAATGTCATGCAAAGGTTGTTACAAATAGTTTATTGTATTATGAAAGATGGTTATAACTATCATAAATATAGTAACTTTTCTCTTCTTGCAACATATGTTGCTACGGACATTTATTTCCTAGCAGAAATATACCAGAGTGTAATAAACTATATGTGGCATTCAGTTAGAAGTGATACTGTTATCTGACTATTAATATTAAGTATTTGAGACAAAGATCTGGATTGACAATCCAGTATCTATAAAGTATCAATTAATATAAAAGAAAGCAGATGCTTAATGCCTCGACAGTTATCCATGTGGAATTTTCTTCTCTTGTTTAGCATTTGGTGGAAATGGTTAGCAGATTCCAAAAGTAACATTTATTGAGATAAATCTATTTGCTAGATTCTTAATGTTAAGCTAGCAGTATCTTCACCTTACACTATATAGGGATATAATTAATATAACGCTGCCACCTATCCTCTGAAACCAAGAAGTAGAACTAGTAATCTGAGTTAAACACCCTTATATCTATAGGATGCCATTTAGCAGGCAGGTGCTTATTCCCTCTATAATTAGTGCCAATATACAGAGAGGGACACATGAAGATGTTCCCTATGTGGCATTTTAAATAGGAGTACCGCTACCGCCTGGTTAAACACCCGCTAAAAACACAGATCTGGATTAACAACCCAGTATCGGCAATATACAGTTATGAACCAAAATACATATAAAACAACAGCGGGTGCTTGTGCACAGCACACCGCTGGACCTAACGCGCGTTTACAACTGCACCCGCTGTTGTCTTATATGTACTTTGGTTCATAACTGTATATTGCAAATACTGGGTTGTTAATCCAAATCCACTTTCATGTAATACCGTCAGGATATATAAAAGTCTTATTATCAGAGAGAGTGTGCGCTCACCTTACCCACCTCTTGGTGGGATAACAGAAAATAATCTTTCTTATATGCAGATTTTACACAATGTTTCCTTTCTCAGTAGAAATGTCTCCTTTATTAAATAGTCCCATAAAAGATTTCCATAGGAAAAACACAATTCCATAAAAACATAATTAAAACATAAGAAACCTCATACTCAGGTCACACCCAAAATAAATGCAGAAGTGGGGAGAACCCCACTTTTTTTCTTTTGTGGAGACTAGATAATCCCTGATCATTTGGGCTGGGGTGAGACACCCTATCCTATAAGATGGTGAACAACGGGATGTGCTACAAAGTATAAACGGGCCCGCACTCTGTAACAAAGGTAAGTCTCCCTCTGCCGATGGTAATAAAATGAACAAACAAACAGGGCATCTTTCTACCACCCGATCAGCTGCACCGACGCGTTTCCACCGATTTCCTCTGTCTTTTTCAAGGAAATAATACCTTTGACCTGATAATAAGACCTTTATATATCCTGACGGTATTACATGAAAGTGTTTCTTTTTATTGCATATACGGATTTGGACGGCGAGATATCAGAAGTAAACTCCTAGAAACAGACTTATCATATATACATTCAAACACACCAAGAGGTGCACAATGTCAGTGCAATCACCCTTAGCAACAGAGGAACTTTCTGTCAGAAGACCGCATATACGCAATCTACGTATCGAAACGATACGCAGATTACGTACAATAGCTACTACGCATGCGCAGTAGCTACTGTTTATTGAACTACGTCCGTCTATGAAAGACGGACGTAGTTCTGGATCCGGCCCTCTGTGTTTATTTCACGAACTCATTGTTTATTTATTTTTTCTATTATATATCTATTGTTTTTTTTATGTATATTAATGTTTATATGTGGATTAAAATATGATCTTAACCTTTCCCTCTTTCTCTGTTTTCTACATGGTTACTCCTACTGTGAACTGAGGAAAATCATGGACACATAAGTATTTGTTTTATTTATGCACACTTTGCCCTTTTTAGCTTTTATTTAAATATCTTATATTGTTAACAGAACAGTGCTATTCAAAAAGATTATATATCATTTTATTAGCTATATATTTGTACTGCCCATCTCCAGTGATGCAAGTACCACTAACAGTGCATGTTTTCCAGGTCTCCTTGCTGAAACACAGGTGTGTTCATTACTGACTGACGTGTGAAAAGATCCACAGGTTAATTAAGTCCAGTAGGCTCATATATTCCATCATGTTAGAAAATAAATATAATTGTCTCATACAATTCCCATGGAATCTCTACATATTCTATAAATGTTCATACAACACAATAAGACATTACAGTTTTAAGCTCTTTGTTGGCGTCTACTGTAGAAAGGTTATTTTAACTTGGATTGATGTACTGTATAAAGTACTTATTTTCAAAACAATTATAATTATTTCATTATTTCTCTTGAAGATAAAGAGGTGATCGCATTTTTTTTTAGGTATAATATGATTAATTTATGAAAACATATGTCACTGTGCACTCATCCTGAGGACTAGCCTTCACCTGTCAACATCATCCATTTGTTTGTTTGTTAGTTTCTTAGATTTTAAGCTATAGTGTAAGAGATTATTTCCATTTGTGTTCTGTTTTTAAACTCATTTCTTTTTTTATTCAGTTAATACGAAATGTAATATCTGTACATGGGCTACATGTAATCTATGCAAGCCCTTTTTTAAAAGGGGAACTTCAATCTTTCAACTAAACTACTATATATGAGGTACATTAAATTTCTCCTTTTTTTTCTCAAGAAAGGCAGCAGTTAGAGCTTGGGGTATGTTTTAAAAGAAGCAGACGATCTTTACAGATGTGAGAGACAGATGACAGCAACATCTGATCCATAGAATGCACGTGGCAGGATCATTTTAGAAACTAAACATGTCTGGGTGCCGGGAAGGCTGCGACAAATGTGTCAGATGATTTTGAGATGTGATTACAACATAAATGATGCTTTCCTTTCATCAATTGTCTCAATGGACGAGACATGGATGCGGTTTTCCAGTCGTGATGCCTTTGCGTCAGCAATTTTCACGTGGTCCCAACATACCCCCTAAAAAAGCATTCACAGCAACCATGCAGAAAAATGTGTGTGGTTAGAGGGAGTCTATGTTGAGAAGTGACAGCTAGTGTATGTACTTTTCAGGAAAAAATAGGAGACCATAGAACCTGAATGCACCTGGTCATTTATAAAGTAAGTAAACTGTGAGTTTGCAAAATCTTTAGCACATGTAGTACAGGAGGCAGTGGAATGTCCTATATTAGAAAAAATATCATAAAATCATAAACTTATTTTTTTACATTATTTTTGTGCTTAAACTTAAACTTAAACATGGTGCTTCATTTGTAAGCACTGTGTTTTATTTTGAGGGACATTGCTAGATTTTATGATCCAGTCCAGTGTTAGTAGCAGGACTGAGGGTCATTTTATTATGTGAAAAAAAAGTTTTCAAGCCTGAGTTAATCATGTAACAGAAGGGTAAACCGATCGCAAAGTAGTTTTAAATAGGGTAGATAAATGTTAAGAAGTATGTTAAGGAATTTGGTAAGCTTGCTTGAATAGGTGAATTTTAAGCGAGTGCTTAAAGTTTGGATAGTAGAGCATAGTCTTAATGGGTGAGAAAAGTTATTCCAGAGAGTGGGTGCAGCCCAAGAGAAGTCCTGTAATTTGGAATCAGAGCATTTGTTTAGTGTAAATGAGAGCTGTATGTCCTGTGAAGAACTAAGAGAGCGAGCGGGGAGATATCTTGAGATGAGTGAGGTGAGGATATGTTTGCAGGTGTAGTCATTTGTTGGATACATTTGCTGGTTAATCCAAATGTTTTGCCTCTTGCATTGTTCACATTGGACCTGATGCAGAGCTATGCTTCCACCTATTTATTAGATGGAAGTGCAGTTGGAATAAGCTCTGTGCATGTGCAGAACCAGAGTGCTGCCTATCTACTTGCGTCCATACCGTGTGCACTTTGCTAGCGCAATGAGGTTACACTGTATTTAAATAAGCAAGGGGAAAGTTTTGTGCTGTTGTAAGCTTAGTAGCAGGTTAGATTCCCTGTGCTTGCACCTAAGATTTTACACCAGTTGTAAGTGTAAAATGAATACAATTTTTTTTTCACTAAATCACATACATTTTAGTATCAAATCATCCTTATGATGTTTATAAATGTAAATAATTAAACTGAACAATCATTAATTTTGAACACTTTTATTCCAATAATATTTCTGATTGTGATTATATTGATAAGCTGCGGATTGGCACTTATGCTCAGCAGACATTATGTAACACACTGTCATTTTCTTTTAGGGTTGTAATGTGAAATTTGTATCATATAAACTACTATAAACTGCTTTAAGTACACCTTGCAGCCTCTGCCTGTGCGCATCTTTTACATTCTATCTGGAGGGGCAAAAGTTACATCTGTGAAAAGGACGCACACAGTGAGGGCAACGGATTTCCTCATCAGTTGCCCAGGGACTCCGGATCAGGTTCCCTATGTTTTCTATTAAAATGTTTCCAGTGTTAATATTGTCCAGAATTTGTTAGATAATAAATATAAATGCTGTACATAAATAGGTTTCCTCCTTAAAATACATCAATGCAGATAACATTTGTATAAGAATTACATAGGACCGGATCCAGACCCCCGCGTGCTTTCCGTGCGTGCGGGGGTCTGAAATTACGCGAAACAGAGGGGAGTGCACACCCCCTGTCACTCCACCCTGTCGTGCGGGCTTTATGGCAGCTTACGCTGCCATGATCTTAAATCTGGATCCGGTCCAGAGTCACTACTAAAATTGTTGAACTTGGTGTAATAGTAAATGGGCACACTACAGTCACCATTGACTGGATCCAGACTTTCGATACCTGCCCATTTTTGACATCTGTGCATACACAAACTTCTAAGCAAACAAAACGTAATTCGCTTAATTCAGATTTCCAACAAATGACACTTCTGAGAGCAGGGCTGTGCAAGTGGAAGTAGGTTTGTAATACAATTTACAGTAAATGAGAGCTAACGGACTGCTGGTTAATCAATACTTCTGTTCCGCCATCATTTTAAGTGTGAAAGAATAAGGAATCTTAAGGTAAGGTCTCGGTGTCAGCTATTCAAGCGAGCCATGAGAGTGGTTACGTAAGCGCTCACACGGACGTGTACATATAGCAGGAATCCACTATAGGATCCTTGACAATGCTCCAATCGTAGACCAAACGCAGCACAATTAGATTGTAGGATCCATTCCTACATCTCTTTAACAAGGATTTCCACTGAGCTCTATTGAAGTAATTTAAATAAATTGCATCTTTGAGTTATCAACTGCAAAATGAACCATTTTGTTCAGGTAACATATAGGGACCAACTTATTTGATAAAGATAGAAAGAGGTTGAACTTTCCAAATCAGGGCCACCACCAGAATTTGTGGGGCTCGGGACATTCGTGGGGCCCTGCAGGCCTGCGTTAGCATCTGGCCAGTGAGCAGGGAAATTTTTTCCTGCGCATTGGCCCGGTAATGATGGTGGGCCCCCGTCAGCTCCAGGCCTGGGGGAGTGGTCTTCACTGTCCCCCCTGATGGCGGCCCTGGGTGCAAGTATAAATCTCATTCTCAACCAACCATATTGCAATGTGAAAGGTATAAGAAAGTTTACATTTTTTTCATTGCATTCAAAATACTTAGCTTTTTGCACATAGAACCTAAATACTGCATTGCTTTATGTTTAAACTCCTGTTTGCACAGTTTAAATTTGCCTTCCCCTTCCCCACTTTGCAAAATGGTTTGCCAAGTATGTTTTCAAGGTTTTAGTGCTACAATCTAGAGTGACCAGATTACATATATTAAACTATTGTTTTTCATATCTAATTTTCCTATATTGTTAGCAGCACAATTGTAATAAATACCCCACATTATTAGATATTTTTTCTAGATTGCATAATTACAGCACAATATTTTTGTAAGTTAAATATTAAAATCAAATATACTATAAAAAGAGAGGAAATATAATCTATATTATGTGAAGCAAAGCAACCCTCCACAGGTCCAAGCTGTGTTATCAAAAACCATGTGTAATGCATGTAAAACCAATGTCTTCAAATATTATTTATACATTCATTCATTCAAAATTATTTCCACAGATACAATAATACCATATGGCGTATAGAAATAAAAGTGAAATTACAGAATTTTTCCTTCTTGGCTTTCCGTCATTACTTCAACAGCAGATAATACTATTTGTATTTTTTTTAATTGTGTATATTTTGACAATATCTGAAAACATAATGATTATTATAACTGTACGGCTGCATGCCAAACTCCACAAGCCCATGTATTTCTTTCTCAGCAACTTGTCATTCCTGGAGATCTGCTATGTCTCAGTGACTGTTCCAAATTTACTGGTTAATACATTAACAGAGAGTAAGACAATCTCTTTTTTTGGCTGCATGACACAACTTTTCTTCTTCATATCATTGATGTGTACAGAATGTGTTCTTTTGTCTGTAATGGCATTTGATAGGTACATTGCTGTTTGTCATCCTTTACATTATGTTAGAATTATGAACCCTAATTTGTGCATTCAGCTATCTTTAGTTTCCTGGATATCAGGATTCACAATCACTGTGATAAAAATATATTTTATATCAAAATTATCATTTTGTGGTTCAAATGTTATTAACCATTTTTTCTGTGACATATCTCCAGTGCTTAATCTTGCATGTGAAGACATGTCATTAGCAGAGTTGGTGGACTTCATTCTGGCTTTAATTATCCTCCTAATCCCGTTATTGCTAACCGCTATTTCCTATATTTTTATCATTTACACAATTTTAAATATATCCTCCAATGAGGGAAGACAGAAGGCGTTTTCTACTTGCGCCTCTCATTTAACAGTTGTCACCATATTCTTTTCAACAACACTATTCATCTATGCACGACCCAAGAAAGCTAAGTCATTGGACATAAATAAGCTTATATCTCTGCTGTATGCCGTCTTTACTCCAATGATAAATCCATTTATTTATTGTCTAAGAAACAAAGAGATTTGGGACATAATAACAAAATATTTTTGCAGCAAAACACATTTCTCAAATATTTTTTCTTGTTTATGATGTTACATTGTTTACTGTTACTTCTAATGTATAGATGTGAGATTTATAATGTATTTGTTAATATTTTACTAGTGTATGTATTTTGTTTTCTTTGTATTGGGGTATCGTTAATTGTTATTTTTTTCTTTATTCTGTATTTTTTTACTTATTATTTCTATGCTGAATGTAGCTTTAATGTATATAAATATAATGAACATTAGTTAAAAAATATGCACTGTCATTTTTTCTATTATAATTATTACTTATGGGCACATTTTATTTTCCACACAATCATAAGAAGGAGGACAAATGTGCTGTCAGGTGCATAAACCTGATCCAGCGTGAAGGCTTACCAGTGGCGTAAGTTCTTTCCTGGCGCCTGGAGACAATGGGCCGTGGCGCGGCACTGGCATGATGTAATGACGTCATGATGTCACACAGTGCATTCCTGGAAAAAGGTAAGTAAAATCATTTTAACAGAGCCCATAGCCAGTAATAGCTATATTACTGGCTTGGGCCCATTACCAGAGCCTTCAAATGGTAGGTGCAGCACAGGTCGCTGCAGGACAATGGAAGTGCTCCCCCTCCATGCTAGCTCCCAGAGCTCAGCTCTTCCATTGCCTCTGGTACTTCAACCACTGAGGCTTACAACTATTTTTTGGGTGTAAGCACAGAAATTTTTAGCACGAGTGAATTCAAATAGTGACTCTAAAGGGACTGATCTGCCTGTGATCACATCTATGTCCTATGCACTAGCTGAAAGTGGTGTTCCATGAGGGAATGATTGGTCATAGGACTTAAAAGAAATTATTTTTATTTGAAGAGAACTAAGATATTGACAGTAATAGGTGATGGTCACTAAAATGATGCTCTCTGCATGAACTGTCAATGAATTTTATAAAGGCCATTATACAGTTGTGCCCAGGTAAACCTTATCCAGAATCAGGTAAAAGTCTGCCATACATGGCAGGCCAACCTACTGGAGAAAGCTGAATGAGACAGAAATCATTAAAACTTGTTTATTTATCAGTTAGCAGCTACTGGTATCCTGTAGAAATCAGAAAATCGAGCTGATGTCATCTATTCAATGTTCTACAGAAAGGGTGTATGACTCATCCTGTGAATTGAATGGGTGATGTCAGCTCCATTGTCTGATCTCTGAAGGAAGCCAGCAGCTGTTAAATGGTAATTAAACAAAGTTTAAATGATTTACTAATGGATTACAATCTAGTTTCCAGACCATGTCGTGAAAGATGCATTGTAGATAGCAAAGCTATACCTGAGTGACACAAATTTTTTTTATTGTATCATGAAATACAAATCAGTAGCAGCTGTATTTCATTGTAACTCTTTCAAATTACTGTTTATCTTATATCTAATTCTACTTTATATTTAAGACTCTTTATAATCCTACCACAGTATATGTGCACTGCTTTTATTAAGGTTCTTTATAATGTACTAATAAATTTTACATATTTTTTAACCCGCCCTATATTTGATCCCAGCCACATATGACTAATTGCAGATTTTTTTTTATACCAGGGTCACTTAAGTTTCTAATTCGCCAGTTTGTATCTCTATATTAACATGAGAATTGTTTTTGTACACTTCCTCATAAAATCCTACAGCCTTTCAAGTCTTGTGTATCTGCCTAATGGAGAAGTTTATTTTCAATAAAAGTCACTATACACAGTCCTACAGACCTAACACACATCTGATAAATAATAAAAAGTTAATAAAAAAATAAAACAAGTCTTAAAACACACTGAATACACTATATTGTGCTGACCTTTTTGTTTCTAAAAATATATTTCGGATCAAGATTTTTAATATTTAAATTTAAATGTTCAGGTGTTTAAGAAGTTTTTATGATTTTTTTATTGTGTTTAAAACATCTAAAATAATAAAACAATTAAATAATAGAAAGCAATTGACTTGTAATTTGTAAAAGCTGATGCATTATACCTCTTGAGAGTTTGTGTGCATGCAACGTGGAAGTGAATGATGCCTGATTCAAATTGCGGCTTTCCGCTACTTTGAATCAAACGTTCAATGCTCTCTCTTATGTGCAGAGGAAAGCACTTTCATGGTAGTGACTAATTTAATAATTAAGCTTAAAATTTGTGAGCTAGACGTAAATGCAGTCTACATGCGCTTACTATTACTTCAGAGTTAAATGCGTAAAAATTACAGTGTAATTCTGAAGCTGCCTATGGTTGAATATCTGAAAATGATATCTATATCGCATGTACGCAATCTACATAACAAACCACTACGGATATAGCGTAAAATAGTTACTTCACATGCGTAGTAGCTAAAAACGGATAACTAGGCATGTTAGTAAAAAATGCGGTGTTGTGAATCCGGTCATGACTGTATGTGGGGAAAAAAGAACAGTTAAAAGTCAAGGATAAAACCTAAGCATCGAGCTTTATGAGTAGGGATTATTTCAGTGTTGTTGACAGAGACAGAGAGGCCAGGTTGGTAGCTATTATTAGCAGGTGGAAATATTATTAGTTCTGTTTTAGATAGATTAAGTTTGAAATGGCTGGAGTACATTCAAGAAGAAATGGCAGAGACACATTCAGTAACACGGGCCAACACAGTAGGTGAGAGATCAGGGGTAGATAGGTAGAGTTGTGTATCATCTGCATAGAGATGATACTGAAATCCAAATGACTTTATTAGCTGTCCAAGGGAAGCTGTATAAATAGAGAAAAGCAATAGACCCAAGAACGTGTGCAGCTCATTTGCATTAAGAGTCTTGCCCCTCCAGCCATGCATGCAGGACACATTCTGTGCCAATGCGTGCATTAGTCCTAAGTCAGACATCCATGTTTGTGAATCAGTCGGCCATGATTTACGTGCGTGTATTTGGGTTCTGGGCATGCGCAGTTTAACTGATCGTAAAATTACACTTAGAGATTCTAACCTTACTAAAGTGTGAATACAATATGAGGTGGTATACAAGAGCGCCTGTGCGCCTCAGTATCACACATCCCAAAGACATTAACATGGGTCCTTAAAATTCTTTGCTTGATCCTCTGTTTCCGCCTCGCAGGGTCACCGTGATGATAGTCATCTCTTTCCAGATCACTTTCATCCATCAACAAAAATGCCTGTTTACAAAGGATAATGCTAAATTTGATTAACAGTAAATAAATACATGTACAGAAACACAAATAACTTACACAATATAAATGTTGTATTTAATTAATGTAAATATTAGAAACAAAAAAAATTAAGTGGGGAAGGAGGAAACGATTGAAAGACACATATTGATTGAAACACAGACTGAAAAACAAATAAAAAAATGTAAATAAACTTACATCATCCATTATAAGATAACTTTAAAACCAGGTCAAAGTACTAAGTAACCTAAAGAGAAGATATAAAAAAAAAAAAAAAAACACTTCCAAAAAAGTTAATAAAAATAAAAAACATACCTTTAAAAAAAAAGCATTTCAAAAACATCAAGCTATATTAATAATAAATGAATTTTTAAAAATATATTATATAAAATCTGTTTAAATAACGTTTCCTTAAAAATTATAACAAAAAAAAATACACTTGCATCATGGTCAGGGCTAATGCAAGTAAAAGTAGTAAGTGCTTGCTAATGGGGATAAGGATGAACACGTATCAGCTAGTAAATGCCCAAAAATCACATTTACATTTACAAACACACCTGTTTTGGCATGGCTGAGAGGTCGAATTTGTAAGCAGTTGTAGCTGATCGGTTGTGTTTGCATTACGTGCAACTTTCTTTGCTCGCGCTTTGAAAAAAATTAGCATGTTTTAAAGTGTTTTTTTTATATACAGTAATTCATAAATTGAGATAAAATGTCAGTTTTCATTAATTGTAATAAATAATTTATTTTTTTGTCATTTTTAAGCAACAAGAAAACAGAAAAAATTATAATTTATACATAAACAAATGCCTGAGCAAAATGTATGGCAATACGCTGCTATGCGATATTAAAAATAAATAAATGAATGAAAAATAATCTGTATAGTACAGTGTATACAGAGTGTATTTAAAAACTTTTATTGTGTTTTATTCTTAAATAAGATGGGCTTCTTGATTGTTAGATGAGTAGCTCTATGTTTTTAATAAGAATAGGGTATTTTACAGATTAAAATCTCCTCCGACTTTCATTTAGGCAAAGATTTTAAAAGTAAGTATAGGAAAAAGGGATGTTGTTGGACTCGCCCACTTTCTCATATGAAATTAAAAATGTCATTTAGTTTCTTTATTTTAAATTAAAATCACAAGTATTGTATTGCAATTGTCATGTGCAGTTCAAATGAGCTGGTGGCACAGTGGTTTCTATTTATTAAGCCAGATAAAAAAAATAATACCGGTGGGAGTCCCCGCATAGAACGATGGTATCGAGAAATAGGGACTGCCGAAAGTTCCTTTTTGCGCTGTCCCTATTTCAAATACCCATCCATTTTAGAATTGTTTTTCACCCATTCATTTTCAGAAACGCTTTAGGAAACGCCGTCACCGCCACTGCCGCATGACCCAATGCTTCAACGGACCAACGATAAGGTTAGTAACTTAGGGGGGAGGGATAGGGTTAGGGTCAGGCTGTGGGGAAGGGAGGTTTAGGGTAATATAAGGGGAGGGTTAGGGTCAGAATTAGGAGAAGGGTTGGGGTTAGGGTCAGGCTGCAGGGAAGGGAGGGTTAGAGTAATATAAGGGCAGGGTTAGGGTCAGAATTAGGGGAAGGGTTGGGGTTAGTTTTAACACTTACCTTTTGGAGCATTGTGTTTGGTGCTCCAGGGATTGATTGCTTTGCCTCATTGAGGATAGATAGATAGATAGATAGATAGATAGATAGATAGATAGATAGATAGATAGATAGATATTCAACACACATGCACATACTGTATGTTTCACTTAACTGCTTAACTAACTTTACCAAGGCATTCATTGAGATCATTAAGAGTTGAAGCTATAGATTAATTAATATTAAATCTTTTATTAAAGATTTGACCAGAATAATATTAATATAGTTTTTCCCCAATTAGGCATAAGGTAATATTTTAAGTTAGAGTCTAGGCCTGTGGGCAGGGGGGGGGGGCACATACAAGGGGAAGAAATGGAGGCTGGACACATATGCAAGGGGCAGAAAAAAGAGGCTGGACATATATGCATGGGGCAGAAATGGGTGGCTGGACACATATAAGGGGTAAAAATAGATGACTGGGTACACAGAAGTGGCAGAAATCAAGGTTGCACACATTTACAAGGGGCAGAAAAGGAGGTTGGAAACACATGCAAGGGGCAGAAATGAATGACTGGGCACATTGAAGGGGCACACAAGATCGCAGGAAGGATGGATGGAGGCACACAGGTGCAGGAAACTGTTTATAGTATGATATGGCTGAGATGCAATCTCTATTGTAAGGCTGTAATTAAGATGTAGTTTCTATTGCACACGTACTCTTTGTAAGGTGGTCACTAATATGTTGACTGTGCTGTTCATATATCAGTGGGATTCGTACTGGGGCACTATAACTGTGATATAATATCAGGGCCGGTGCTAGGGTGTTCGGCGCCTCCCTGCAAACTTTAAATTTGCGCCTACCTGTTTAACAATTTATCATTATAGTATACTTGGGGCAATTGAAATATGTCAACGCTGTGACACACAAGGATGTGAATCCACTGCCCAGGATCGAGGAATCCTTGGCGGCGTTAAAAACGGCCACCTATTTCTCCACCTTGGATCTCACAAGTGGATACTGGCAAATCCCAATGGCTCCTGAGGATCGGGAAAAGACAGCCTTCACAAAGCCAATGGGTCTATTTGAATTTGAAAGAATGCTATTTGGACTTTGGACTTTGCAATGCACCGGCTACCTTTCAAAGAATTATGGAGCACTGCCTTGGACATCACAACTTTGAAATGGTCCTGCTCTATTTAGACGATGTCATCATCTTCTCTAAAAGCTATGAAGAATATCTGACACACTTATAGGACATCTGCCGGCAACTGGCCAAGTTTGGACTGAAATTGAAACCGGTCATGTGTCATCTGCTGAAACCCAAGGTCAAATACTTAGGGCATATCGTTAGTGCCGAAGGTGTCAGGTCCAATCCTGAAAAAATTGGATTGGTGAGAGATTGGCCGGTGCCCAAGACAGTGATGGACGTTAGGAGTTTCTTGGGATTTGTTGGGTACTATCAGCGTTTTCTAAAGAACTTTGCAAGAGTGGCTACTGAACTCCTGCGAGGCAAATCTGGCCATGAAAGAAGGAGTTCATATATTGTCACCTGGGGGGAAGAGCAGCAACTCTCATTTGATTGCCTGAAGGCTGCCCTGACAGAGGCTCCATTACTCGCTTACCCAGACTATGAGAAACCGATCCGAGTGTATACGGACGCTAGTCATTATGGACTGGGGGCTGTAGAGTAGAGGCCAGTAGAAGCATTCACAAGTCCAAGCTAACAATGAAAACTACATCACTTTCAAATTAGAGCAGCTTGCTGTAACGTGGGCTGTTACAGAAAAATTCAAAAACTATTTGGCTACTACCCCATTTGAAATAGTGACTGATAACAATCCTCTGGTCTATTTGTCTACCACTCATCTTGGAGCATTGGAACAGCGATGGGTGTCCCGTTTGGCTAATTTCAGGTATACTGTGACTTACCAGAGTGGGAAGTCAAATGGGAATGCCAACGCTTTATCCCGCCTACCCACCGCAGACGTGGCAGAAGAAGAAAAGGATAAGACTGAAGAAGAGGAAATTCCAGTCTTTAAAGCATTCACCGAGAAGTCGATTGTTACTTCTGATCCGGTGTCTGTCATCAATGACTCAAGATTAGGTTATTGTCAATCTGAAACCACAGATAAGGATTGGGAGAAAGTGCAACAAGAGGCCGGTGTTGACGGAACTTGTAAATCTAATCCGGCAAAAGGACCGTCTAAGTAAGGTGCAGCGAACTAAAGCCAATCCAGAATTAGTGAAGTTGCTGTGGCAACAAAATCATATCCGGCTAAAACAGGGACTTGTTGTGCATGTTAGACTTGACCCGGGCACTCACCAGACTATTACGCAAGTGATTGTTCCTACATATCAAGCTACCCATTTGCTCGAAGACAGGATATTTTGGAACTCAGAAACTGAAAGCAATACAATATTTCTGGGTTGGAATGAGGAATGACATTGAGCGGTGGTGCCGTGATTGCGTGTCTTGTAACCTCGGGATGCATTATGTTAGTAATCAGAAGGATCCCCTGCATCCTATTGAAAGTTGACATCCATTGGAGATTATTGCCCTGGACCATGTTAAGCTTGTACCTAGTACCAGTGGAATTCAGTATGCATTGACAATAGCCAACCATTATAGTAAATTTCTTGTTGCTGTCCCAGCTAAGGATTTAACTGCAAAGACAACTGCTGAGCTCTTTCTGAAGTACTTTGCCAGGCCATATGGATACCCCAATCGGATCCTGACTGACCAAGGTCCTGCCTTTGAGTCCCAGTTGTTTCATGAACTCTGTACTCTTTATGGTTGCAAGAAGATGTGAGCAACACCCTACCATCAAAAGATTAATGGATTGTGTGAAAGGGCAAATTGAACCCTTTTAGGGATGTTAAGGAGTCTGACAATTGAAAAATGCTTGCAATGGCCCACTTTGTTACCTGAACTGACGTATCTTTACAAAAATACTGAACATTGTTCTATGGGATTCATGCCATTGGGTCGTCAGGGCAAATTGCCTCAAGACCTGGAGCTGACTTCTACAGCGATTGTGCCTAACAAAGCTCAAACTGATTGGGTGCGTGAACATCAACAGTTGATTGAGATGGCCAGAGGAATAGTGGAAAAGAGAATGGAGATAGTTCACAGGTGGTAAAAGAGAGGCTATGATGCGAGTGTATGGCCTGTGCCTGTACAAGTTGGTGATAAAGCGTGGAGGAGGAAAAATCACCGCTCGAGCAAGTTAGATGCCATGTGGGAGGACATTCCCTATACAGTTGTGGCCATACCTTCTGACGAATTATATGCCTATCAAGTTCAAAAGGAACAATCTGGGCCAATCATCTTTCTGTCCCGCGATCAGCTGAAGCTATGTACCGCAGAAGCTCTTCGACTTTGCAAGAACAATTGCTCATGATTTTGACAGTGTCCCATTTCGTGATCCCATTGAGTTGCTAACTTTTATGTGTGGCCTGGCTCCCTTGAGTCTGCCAGATGACGCATCAATGGAATCCTTGACAGTGGGATCCGCAGAGAGTGAAACTGATCTCTTTCCTACTCCTAATTCATTTCAACATGTTGAACCTGACTTAGTAGTCAGAAGGATGTATCCTATTCCCTCCCCCTATATCAGTCTATCAAAATGGAAATAAAAATAAAAATAAAGTTCTTTCAGAGACAACTTGTAAGTAGATATTTCACAATATTCCAATAGGTATCCTACTCACAACGTACACCTCTTGGAATTTATGCACATCAGTTGCAGGATTCTTTTCAGTTTTGCATCTTCCACTTTCTGAGATATTTAAGTAGAGGTCTCTAGTCCAGTGTTTCTCCGTTCAGGGTACATAGATTGCAAAGAGGAGAAAGACACTTCATGGGACAGTATCGTATCGGATATTGATATTACAATCTCCTAGCTGCACACTCACATTAGACCAGTCTTGATGCAAACACAAAACAATGTAATATTTTGAATCTTCCAATTGTTCAGATCTTTATTTCTTCATTCTAAATTTCATGAAAGGGGATTACCTACTCACCAGATTACCCTCTTGGTAAGTATGCACGTCACACAAATAATCTCCCTCGTGATTCCTCAAGCTTTTAACTCTTATACATCAGCTGATGTATAGATCTTCGTAGATGTCATATATTTCATCAGATGGGTACCGTGATATGAAACAAGAGAAAAACAAAACACAGCCAATAGTGCAACACTGTACAACAAAGTGTGTCTTGTTTGTCCAAAAAGTTACTGCTTACAAGATCATAACTTGCCACTTTGCATTAAAAACAATGTTGCCAGGAGTCTGCCTCCTTCTCATAAATGATCCTCAGCCAACGGTGATCAGGAGAATTTAATTTATTCAAAAAACATATTCCAAACTTCATAAGAAATTGCAGGTTAAAAATTCAAAACAAATAAATAAATAAATAGAACCCCCTTTGCCCGGCAGAGCTCCGGGGCTCACAGCAGATCCCTGCTGTGTGCGTCTGAAGAGACAGTCACCACTTAGCAGTTGGCAGATGTAAAATAGATAGGGGCCCGAATGCCTTACTGTTGTAGTGACCGCGCTCAAAGTTCTACAGCTGGGTATGCGTTGCCACCGGAGATGCCTCCCACCGACGCGTTTCAGCTACAGCGTAGCCTTTCTCAAGGTGTATAGCAGGGGGATAGGACTCTCCTCTTTTCATCTTTGCCGCGGAAAATCCGGTTCTGTGATTGGTGCAACACTCGGTGTACAAAATTCGGAATCTTTTCATATACTTAAACAAAATTGTTCCATGTGAATCAAAATCCACAGTATGCATAAACCTTACTGATTTTTCACTAAAAAATGTGTCCTTTTCCAAGGTAAATAGTACCAGTTATTGTGAGTCAGAATACACAGACCGATAACCACAAGTATAAAACAAAACAAAACTGTAAAGTAACCCTTAAAAGTTAATACAAACATCTATTTCCAACCAAACTTAATATAATAAAATATTATAAGTGGCATCATAAAGGGGATATATGTCACCCTTACAATATTATAAGTTGCAAGGATGGGACATCATACCTTTTTTAATATTTAAAATGTGTTCCCCCCAGCGTTCTTTTAATTTCCTCGATGTTCGACCGATATACTGGAGAGAACAAGAACATTCGATCATGTAAATGCAATCCTTCGAATTGCACGTTACAAAATCTTGGATTTTCCATTCTTTCTTTGTGGAAGAAGCTACAAAGAAGTCTTGCTTCATATGTTCCCCTTTCACATTTTTGCACATAGTGCAGGACCCACACCTATAAAAACCTTTACTGGTAATATAGTTATTCTTCTTAGGGGGGTCCAATACACTTTTAACTGTTCTGTTCCTTATATTGGTAGCCCTCCTATAGACAAATTTGGGTTTTTTAGGAAGGATTAATTTCAAATCAGGATCTTGGAGTAAAATGCCCCAATTTTTCTTAATTAGTTTTTCTATCAATTTGTAATCTTGGTTAAATTGGGTGATAAAATTAACCCTACTTTCCTTTTTGTTATGTTTAGTTTTTTCTTTTAGTAGTTTGCTCCTCTTCTTCTTTTTAATCTTATTAAGGGCAAAATTCAATTCATCTTCCTCATACCCTTTTTTTAAAAATTGTTGCTTTAAATCTATACTTTGCTTTAGAAATATTCCATTCTCAGAGCAATTACGTTTCACCCTACAGAATTGGCTCAAAGGCACCGATTTGAGCCACCTAGGATGATGTGAGCTTTCTTTGGGTATAAAGGAGTTCGTATCGGTCGGTTTTCTGTATACCTCTGTCTTAATTCTTTGATCCTCCCCCCTAATTTTCAGATCTAAAAATTCTACCACTTTTCTATCTTCGCTGAATGTGAGTTTAATATTAAAATTGTTTATATTCAGGGATTTACAGAATTCTTCCAAATGGGATTCTTCCCCTTCCCAAATAAACAGCAGATCATCTATGTATCTGAAATAAGCTTTCAAATACTTTTTCGCTAGGGGGTGATCATAAACTTGTTGTCCCTCCCACCACGCCATGAAGATGTTAGCGTAGGAGGGCGCAAATTTAGTACCCATAGCTGTCCCTTTCTTTTGTGCGTAAAAATCTCCTGAAAACCAAAAGAAGTTGTTGTTCAGGATTATTTTAATTCCCTCCAAAATAAATTCTTTTTGGTCTTCGTTTAATTCTGATTTTTCCAGCATCCATTTGATAGCCCCCAAACCTAGCGAGTGGATGATGGCAGTATATAGAGACTGGACATCTGCCGTAACTAACTTACAATTTTCGGTCCATTCTATTCCTTTAATTTTTCTAAGGACATCCCCCGTGTCCTTTAAATAAGAAGGGATTTCTTTCATAAACGGTTGTAAATAAGTGTCTATCATTTGTGACAGGTTGGACGTCAGAGAGTCCACCCCTGCCACAATCGGTCTCCCAGGAGGATTTTGGGAGTCCTTATGGACTTTGGGTAGAATATAAAAGGAGGGGATCTGAGCATTTTTAATAAGCAAAAAATCTCTTTCCTGGTCATTGATTGTACCTTTTTTATGGAATTTTCCAACAAATTCCTCCAACAACTTAATGATTTTATTTGAGGGGTCTGATTTTAATTTTTCATATACCTTCTCATCTTTCAGTTGTCTCATACATTCTTGTACATACTTATCTTTATCTAATATCACAATACCCCCCCCCACTTTATCTGAAGGTTTAATCACTATGTTTTCATTCTTGCTAAGTGCAGTCAGTGCCTCCCTTTCTTTTTTACTTAAATTACTCTTTTTCTTGAACTTATTATTTTTCTCTAGAATTTTGATGTCCTCTTTTATTATTCGCTCAAAGGTGTTTAAGAAACACCCTTTAGCTTGCTGGGGGTAAAAAATTGATTTTTTCTTGAAAACAGTATTCTTTTTATTTGCCTCAATGTTCTCCTTATCCTTAAAAAAATTTCTGAGGGTGAGTTTCCGTACGAACTTCTGTACGTCCACAAATAAATCGAAAGAGTTAAATTTCTCAGTGGGTGCAAATTTCAAGCCCCTACCAAGGACTTCCTCTTCTTCTAGAGTTAATTCATGTTTACTTAAATTATAAATCTTCACTTTTTCTCTTTCCTCAGTAGGCTTCTTTTTCTTTTTCTTTCTGCGTTTGTCCTTCTGACTCACCCCTCCCCTTTTTCCCCTTTTGTTTCTCTTTCTGAGGTTGCAACTCCTTACCAACCCTTTCGGGTTGCATTCTCTAAAAAAACCTTATCTGAGTATTTCTGATCGTCTCTCGGGGGTGGATCAAATCTATTCTGTAAGGGTGCATTTCCCTGATGTTCTTGGGGGTAATCTCTCCTATATACTTCTTGTGAAGTTGTATAATAATCTTGTCTTGAAACTTGTTCGGGCCCACCTCTCCTATCATAATCTTCTCTTCTTCCCCTGGCTCCTTCCCTCCATTGTGTGTGATCTACATTTCTCTGATGGAAATCGGGGTAATCTTCCTTTCTCTGATTCCTACTGTCCCAATAATCATTTTTCTCCCTTGAGTACCTTCTGTTATGATAGGATCTCCTATCCTCATAGTATCTCCTCTCTGGTGTGCATCTCCTTTGATCATACTGTCTTCTTTCTGGTGTATATCTCCTCTGTTCGTGACCTCTTCAATCTGGTGTACGTCTTCTCCTTTCAAATGAGCGCCCTCTTCTTTCTTCATACCTCCTATCTTCATGATACCGTCTATCTTCAAACCTTTTCCTATCATCGAAATTCCTCCTATTACTGAAATCTCTATTGTGCTCATAAAATCTCCTATCATGGTAATCCCTCCTGTCACTCTGGGATTCCTTATTTTTATTAATATTGGAATTATAATTATTGTGATCCCTATTTTTACCTGAATTTTCTCCCTTATTGTTCTTCTCTTTCTTATTATCTCCTGTGGTATCTACTTTATCATTCTTATTCACTTTATTCTCTTTATCGGGGTCTTTCTTTTCATGTATATCTCCATTGACTTCTTTATTCTTGCTCTTATTATCTTTCCTTAGAGCCTTACTTGGTGATTTAATCTTATCTGATCTTTTTTCTTGTACTGTTTTTAGTTTTTCTTCAAAGAGTAACAGTTCTTCGACCACAGAATCACTTAAAATGTCACTCTCCTCTTCTTCAATACTTCCCTCCTCCTCACTACTTTTACTTTCCCTTTTGATATTAGTATAGTGGGTACCTGTATTGAACTCTACCATATCCCTTTTGTATTTATTAAACCTCCTCTCTAGTAACACCTGTTCTTGTTTGTGTAGTCTTTCTGTCAAAATCTTTTCTAAATCTTTGTATTCTTTAAGTTCTGAGAAGGGGGAAATTAATGATCTGAGATCATCAATTTCTTGTTCCAAAGTGAACAAACGTTTCCTTTTCTCTTTCAAGATATGTTCCATCAGGGAAAAGGAACATTGGTTCAAAATCAGATACCAACCCTCTAGGAATTCTCTAGATTCTGATTCGAATGCACATTCTTTTTTGATCCTAAGACCTTTTGGTATAATTCTATCTGTCAGATATCTCTCAAAAGTTACGATTTCCCACCACGTCTTATTCTCTTGTAGGAGAATTTTTCCTAATTTTTTCATAGTGCTTTCCAAATCACCGTCCGATAGATTGAATTCACCTCTAAAAACTTTCTCTATCTTTTCACTTCTTTCTTCTAGGTGTCTAAACATTATGCTGGAAGAGTCGCACGATATACGTAGGGAAAATAATAATAAACCCCTCCAATTAGGAGTATCAGATCTAAACAACTGGTGTAAATATATGCGCTTCTTCCCAGGTAACCTAGTCGCCAGGCAGTGATCAGGGGTATATTCCCTATGTTACCCCAAATATATAAAGTACCGTATTAACATATACGTTCCAATCAATATCAACAAAGATGATCACAACAGCGGCGCCAATACCAGCTTTTACACAAATGGGAGAAGGATGTATCTTATTCCCTCCCCCTTTATCAGTCTATCAAAGATGGAAATAAAAATAAAAATAAAGTTCTTCCAGAGACAACTTGTAAGTGGATATTTCACAATATTCCAATAGGTATCCTACTCACAACGTACACCTCTTGGAATTTATGCACATCAGTTGCAGGATTCCTTTCAGTTTTGCATCTTCCACTTTCTAAGATGTTTGAGTAGAGGTATCTAGTCCAGTGTTCCTCCGTTCAGGGTACATAGATTGTAAAGAGGAGAAAGACACTTCATGGGACAGTATCGTATCGGATATTGCTATTACAATCTCCTAGCTGTACACTCACATTAGACCACTCTTGATGCAAACACAAAACAATATAATTTTTCAATATCTTGAATCTTCTAATTGTTCGGATCTTTATTTCTTCATTCTAAATTTCATAAAAGGGGATTACCTACTCACCAGATTACCCTCTTGGTAGGTATGCACGTCACACAAATAATCTCCCTCGTGATTCCTCAAGCTTTCAACTTTAATGCATCAGCTGATGTATAGATCTTCATAGATGTCATATATTTCATCAGATGGGTGCCGTGATATGAAACAAGAGAAAAACAAAAAATCCAATAGTGCAACACTGTGCAACAAAGTTGATCTTGTTTATCCAAAAAGTTACTGCTTACAAGATCATAACTTGCCACTTTGCAAAAACAATGTTGCCGGGAGTCTGCCTCCTTCTCATAAATGATCCTCAGCCAACGGTGGACAGAAGACTTTAATTTATTTGATAAGCATAGATTAACACTTTTTACCTGTGTTGGTAGCACTGCACCACTAGCACTAGGACCCAACGGGACGGATAGTTTAGGATTAAGGGTGACATTTATCCCCTTTATGTTGCAACTTATAATATTGTAAGGGTGACATATATCCCCTTTATGATGCCACTTATAATATTTTATTATATTAAGTTTGGTTGGAAATAGATGTTTGTATTAACTTTTAAGGGTTACTTTACAGTTTTGTTTTGTTTTATACTTGTGGTTATCGGTCTGTGTATTCTGACTCACAATAACTGGTACTATTTACCTTGGAAAAGGACACATTTTTTAGTGAAAAATCAGTAAGGTTTATGCATACTGTGGATTTTGATTCACATGGAACAATTTTGTTTAAGTATATGAAAAGATTCCGAATTTTGTACACCGAGTGTTGCACCAATCACAGAACCGGATTTTCCGCGGCAAAGATGAAAAGAGGAGAGTCCTATCCCCCTGCTATACACCTTGAGAAAGGCTACGCTGTAGCTGAAACGCGTCGGTGGGAGGCATCTCCGGTGGCAACGCATACCCAGCTGTAGAACTTTGAGCGCGGTCACTACAACAGTAAGGCATTCGGGCCCCTATCTATTTTACATCTGCCAACTGCTAAGTGGTGACTGTCTCTTCAGACGCACACAGCAGGGATCTGCTGTGAGCCCCGGAGCTCTGCCGGGCAAAGGGGGTTCTATTTATTTATTTATTTGTTTTGAATTTTTAACCTGCAATTTCTTATGAAGTTTGGAATATGTTTTTTGAATAAATTAAATTCTCCTGTTCACCGTTGGCTGAGGATCATTTATGAGAAGGAGGCAGACTCCTGGCAACATTGTTTTTAATGCAAAGTGGCAAGTTATGATCTTGTAAGCAGTAACTTTTTGGACAAACAAGATCAACTTTGTTGTACAGTGTTTCACTATTGGATCTTTTTTGTTTTTCTCTTGTTTCATATCACGGTACCCATCTGATGAAATATATGACATCTACGAAGATCTATACATCAGCTGATGTATAAGAGTTAAAAGCTTGAGGAATCACGAGGGAGATTATTTGTGTGACGTGCATACTTACCAAGAGGGTAATCTGGTGAGTAGGTAATCCCCTTTCATGAAATTTAGAATGAAGAAATAAAGATCTGAACAATTGGAAGATTCAAAATATTACATTGTTTTGTGTTTGCATCAAGACTGGTCTAATGTGAGTGTGCAGCTAGGAGATTGTAATATCAATATCCGATACGATACTGTCCCATGAAGTGTCTTTCTCCTCTTTGCAATCTATGTACCCTGAACGGAGGAACATTGGACTAGAGATCTCTACTTAAATATCTCAGAAAGTGGAAGATGCAAAACTGAAAAGAATCCTGCAACTGATGTGCATAAATTCCAAGAGGTGTACGTTGTGAGTAGGATACCTATTGGAATATTGTGAAATATCTACTTACAAGTCTCTGAAAGAACTTTATTTTTATTTTTATTTTTATTTCCATTTGGATAGACTGATATAGGGGGAGGGAATATGATACATCCTTCTCCCACTTGTGTAAAAGTTGGTATTGGCGCCGCTGTTGTGATCATCTTTGTTGATATTGATTGGAACGTATATGTTAATACGGTACTCTATATGCTTGGGGTAACATAGGGAATATACCCCTGATCACTGCCTGGCGACTAGGTTACCTGGGAAGAAGCGCATATATTTACACCAGTTGTTTAGTAGTCAGAAGGTCAGAACAGAGCACCAAAGGTGTATTACCTTTACGGTATCGAGAATAAATCCTTGAGGATATGTTTATACTCACCTCTTGGAGTTATTAAATGCTTAATTGTTAATGCATTTTACTGTAAATAGTTGTATTTATATGTACCCAAGTGATATGTAAGTTGCATGAGGACAAGCAACATTTTAATGGGGAAGAGTGTAGCACCCTATTACATGGGCTGCCCCATTCATTAGCTGCAGACAGATGAAGGAGGGTTTGTAGAGAGGCACGTAGGTGGTTGCTTGGCAACCACCAGCTGATGGGGACGCGCGAGCGGTAGCGCGAGGAAGCCCTGGAAGATTCATCTGGTGGCTGGCGCGAGGTAAAACTGTAAAATAAAAACGGTTAGAATTTTTGCGGGAATAGTAGTGAGCTGAGGTGAGGTGAAAGTGAGAGAAGCTGTAGAAGCGGTTATAGAGAGTAAGTGATTGATGGACAGCAGAGACAGTGGGGAGAAGGAGAGAGAATCGGAGAGTGACAGCAGTGAGCGGAGAGGCAGCAGAAACAGCGGTGAGGAGGAGAGAGAATCGGAAAGTGACAGCAGTGAGCGGAGAGGCAGCGGAGACAGCGGTGAGAAGAAGAGTGAATGGGAGAGTGACAGCAGTGAGCGAAGAGGCAGCGGAGACAGTGGTGAGGGGGGAGAGAGAATCAGAGAGTGACAGCAGTGAGCGGAGACAGCGGTGAGGAGAGAGAATAGGAGAGTGACAGCAGAGAGCAGAGAGGCAGCGGAGACAGTGGTGAGGAGGAGAGAGAATCAGAGAGTGACAGCAATGAGCGGAGAGGCAGCGGAGACAGCGGTGAGGAGAGAGAATAGGAGAGTGACAGCAGAGAGCGAAGAGGCAGCGGAGACAGCAGTGAGGGGGGAGAGAGAATCAGAGAGTGACAGCAGTGAGCAGAGACAGTGGTAAGGAGAGAGAATAGGAGAGTGACAGCAGTGAGCGGAGAGGCAGCGGAGACAGTGGTGAGGAGGAGAGAGAATCAGAGAGTGACAGCAGTGAGCGGAGAGGCTGCGGAGACAGCGGTGAGGAGGAGAGAGAATCGGAGAGTGAAAGAGGTGAGCGGAGAGGCAGAAGAGAAAGAGAGAGGGAGAGTGAACCGGAGTGTAAAAGCAGTAAACAATTTGACAGCCGTGACTTGAGCAAAGCTGACATAAGCTTGAGACAGAATAACAGGAATGAGGTAACAGAGAAAAAGGATTGAAAGTGATAGTTGGACAGGAGTGAAAATTGAAAGAAAAAGGGGAATATAGGAATTTAACTAACCCTAGGAACAATTTAGTATACTATAGTTGAACTTTCACTTTAGAGAACTTTATTACTTATTGAGTGTGGAGTAAGGGGAATTTAAGATTGCACATTGTAATAAGCTATAGGACTGCTACAGTGTTGCTTGCTCCATGTACAAGAGTCATCGAATACTTTGTGTTTTATCAATTGGTAGAGATACCATAGAGTTAATGGTATATTTGTAGTCATTTTTTATTTTAGTTTTAATTTTCTTATAGCTGTGGAAACATAATTTGAGATTTCATTAACCAAACCTGTTTGTAAAATGTATAGTTATTGTGAAAATTGTCTTAGAATGAATGATGTTACATTATTGCATATTTTGTCTGACATATCATTTCCTTGTCTGCTGAAACTGTGAAGAGATTTTATTATTGCTCTGAAAACATCTTTTGTTATTTAAATTTTGTGCTTCAGTAAAACTGAAAGAAACCTGTTGCTACTTTCTGATCAGTTTCCTTCTCTGCGGCTTTACATTTTGTTACATCACAATACAATCTCTGTCCCACCTTATATCCCTTAGAAGAAATAGCCACCGTTACACAAGTAAAATAGAAACCAAGATAAAGTTAAAACAAAAAGGTTTTATTTATGTTTGTGAATAACAAAATCTTAGTGTCTTCTGCATTGCTTGTTTCACCTCTGTGTTCCTAAGACAGTAGATGATCGGGTTTAAAAGTGGAGTCAAAACTGTATAAAATATAGTTATATACTTGTTTCTATCATAAGGAGTTATCTTTTTTGGCCTTGCATAGATAAAAAGAGTTGTGGAATAAAAAATAACCACGACTGCTAGATGTGATGCACAAGTAGAGAATCCTTTTTTTTGTCCGAGTTCTTTTGGTATTATGATGACTGATTGAATTATACACATATAAATGACACAAATGACAACCAGGGGTACAAAACAAATGATAACACCCAAGATGAAATCCACCAACTCAGCAAGTGACATATCTGAACAAGCCAAGTTTAACACCGGGGAAATATCACAGAAAAAATGGTTGATAACATTGGGGCCACAAAAGGACAATCTAAAAATGAAAATGAATTTAACCAAAGCAATGGAAAAACCCAGAACCCAGGAAAGAATAGTCATCTTCAGGCAGCAAATATCACTGATGATCACAGTATAACGTAAAGGGATACATATTGCAACATATCTGTCAAAAGCCATAACAGCTAAAAGAACACACTCAGTACAAGCCAATGATATAAAAATATATAACTGTATCATGCAAGCCAAGAAGGAGATCCTATTATGCTGAGTCAGAAAACTATGCAGCAGGTTTGGTATAGTGACTGTGACATACCATATTTCCAAGAAAGAGAGACTACACAGAAGATAGTACATTGGTTTGTGGAGCTTTGCATTACATACAGTTGTTAGAATTATAATCAAATTTTCTGTAAGCGTTAGAATATATATGATGAGGAAGATAACAAAGAGGACGAGCTGCAAATCTGGACGTGTTGGAAACCCAATGAGGATAAATTCAGTGACATTGTTTCTTTCCATCTTAAAGCATGCCTGTAACAATGACAAGAAAAACAAGATAATTATATTGGATACCTGATATGTGACCATGACGTCTGCACTCATTTTGTAATCAATCACAAAGAACATTAGTTTAGCCACAAATTGAGGAAGAGAGAGTTTCCTTTGTTGTTTTGTCTATTATAATTTTATAACCTTCCTGTTTGGTTAAGTATGTACATTACTCCAAGACATGAGATCCTCATAATAAAACTTACTATCTGTGTGGGAGATTATTTTATCTGTAGATGCAGACTAACTACACCTATCATGAAGATACATAACACAACTCAACATTCTTGAAAAATATATGTATAT